>WNGS01002788.1:15529-35354 GCA_020271785.1 Procambarus virginalis | reverse complement strand
GGAGGACCATATTTTCTCCACAAGGCGATAAGTACCCCCACATAAACTTAACAAATAAACATATGTAATATAAAATATACTGTATACATATTATATATACATATATATAATATTATAAATATATGCATATAATATTATAACATCACAAACCCAACATGGAGGTGTGTGGAGGTTGCCATAAGGCACTTCGGAAGACTGTTGTAGGCATTGTATGTAATATTTGTAACATAAGATTTCACCTGAGTTGTACAGGATTACCTACACAATATGCAAACCGGGAAGGTACCTACTGGATCTGTGAAAGTGACAGACAGGTGTGGGAAAACATTGCCAAACTAATGAATGACATTCCTGAAGTACACAGGCTACAATTCACACAAAAACTACCAGAAATATATGCAGAGTATATAAAGACAGCAACGAACTCTGAGCACAACCCAGGGATTGAGAATTTAGAGAGTCAAAGTAGCAATGTAGAAGGACATAGCGTCGAGGTACACAAAAATGAAGGCAATATTGTAGAGCAAACTGGTGATATGAATAAGGAGATAAAAAATGAGACGAATGAGAAAGACGAAAGCAACAAGGCGAAAGATAAGGGTAATACCGAGAATAAATGCAGAAACGAGAAAGTTGGAACAAAAATCACAGAGGTAGCCAAGTCGTACACGGATACAAACAAGAATAATGCAATCACAGATGAAAATATTTGCAGGTATTATGCAAAAGGACAGTGCAGATATGGGCCCAGAGGCACGGAATGCTCATTCATGCACCCACGGAAATGCCGGAACTGGTTAGGGAAAGGCAGATGTCGTTTTGATACTGAGTGTAGATATTTTCACCCTAAGCTATGCAAACTCTCAGTTAATGAGAGGAAATGCTACGATCTTCATTGCCCCGATTTCCACGTCAGAGGTACACAGCGCTATATAAGAGAGGAAGTCCAATATAATAGCCCTGAACATTTTTTAGAGGCAGGCAGAAACAGACAGGCAGAAACGTGGCAGGAGTACGGATGGAGAGGGGGAAATGCCCGAGACTGGACTACATTTCGTCATCAAGCCCACACATACTACACCCCCCAACTACACAGAGACTACCACACTCCCCAATATCACTTCCAAAACTGGACAAACCATTGCCACAACAACACACCCTGGGTCAGGGTAGAGAGGAGGGAGAACCACCAAAACCTTCCAGAAGTGACACACAATATGGACAATCATTCATTTTTGCAAACATTCAAGGTCTAAAGCCAAAGTCAAGAAATAAAGTCAAGTTCATAAATGGTCTCCTATTAGAGTCAAACTCCATATTTGGGGCATTCACGGAAACTCATACAAAAGATTACATGGATGGTGAAATCTGGATTCCAAATTATAATTTATACAGATGTGATAGAAAAACTAGGTCAAATGGGGGAGTAGGTCTGTATATTAAAGAGGACCTGGTATGCACAGAACTACTAAACTCAACTAATGAGGTGGTAGAGGTACTTGGAATTAAGGTAGAGAAACTAAACCTAATTATTATTTTAATATATAAACCGCCAGATACAACGGTTGAGGAATTCACAGAGCAGATGCACAAAATAGAGAACATACTTGATGACCTAGCAAACCCAGCTCCAGATATTATCTTCCTTGGAGATTTCAATTTACCGAGTCTAAGATGGAGAATGGCAAACACAAATATCATAGCAGGGAATGACCCGGGAAATAACCAGCCACAGGTCAGAGAACTTTTGAGATTCTGTGACAAATTCTCGCTCAATCAACAGATTACAGAACCAACTAGGAACGAAAACACACTAGACTTGTTATTCACAAACAATGATGAACTAATCAGAGACATAACAATCTCAGATACTTCATACTCAGACCATAAGCTCATTGAAGTGCGAACTAGCATAAATAACGGTAGTAGATCTAAGAGACCCAACAAGCGAGAAGGAATATTCAATCAATTCAATTTCAACAATAAGAGGATTGACTGGGAAAAAATAAATGTAGACCTTTCAACCATTCAATGGGAGACGGTCTTAAGCGACAAAACTCCCACACAGGGAATAGCTCAACTGACAGCTGAAGCTTACAAGGTCTGCTTGAAGCACGTGCCGGTGAGGAGGGGCAGAAAGAGGAACACTCTAGAAAGAGAACGCAGACGACTGTACAGGAGAAGGAAAAAAATTACGGAAATGCTTCGGCAGACACAACTATCACAAGCAAGGAAAATAAGCCTAAGCAGGGAGATCGAAGAAATCGAACAAACGTTGAAGCGATCATATGAGTCTGAGGAAATGGAATTGGAACAGAGAGCTATACAAGAGATAAGGAAAAATCCGAAATATTTTTTCACATACGCTAAATCAAAATCCAAAACCTCGACCAGTATTGGACCGTTAATTACAAATGAAGGTACGTACACAGAGGACAACAAAGAGATTAGTGAAATTCTAAGAAGCCAGTATGAGGCTATGTTTAGCACACCAATTAACAACATGAAAGTTGATGACCCAGACAGCTTCTTTATGAATGACATTCAAGCTGCAGATAATATAACGGATATTACCACAAACTCGGAAGACTTTGAAAGAGAAATTGACAATATGCCCATGCACTCAGCCCCTGGGCCTGACTCATGGAATTCAATATTCATAAAGAAATGTAAAGTACCAGTAGCGAGAGCACTCAGCGTAATATGGAGAAAGAGCCTGGATACAGGGGAGATACCAGCAGCACTTAAATCTGCAGATATAGCTCCGTTGCACAAGGGGGGGAGTAAAGCCTTGGCAAAAAATTATAGGCCAGTTGCACTAACATCACACATAATAAAAGTGTTTGAAAGAGTGATTAGGAATCAAATTTCTAGTTTTATGGAAAACAATGAATTGCACAATCCAGGACAACATGGATTTAGAGCGGGAAGATCCTGTCTGTCACAGTTACTCAACCACTATGACAAAATCACAGAAGCCCTAGAAGAAAAGCAAAATGCAGATGTTGTATACACAGACTTTGCAAAGGCTTTCGACAAATGTGACCATGGGGTGATAGCTCACAAAATGAGGTCAATGGGAATAACTGGAAAAGTAGGACGCTGGATACTCAATTTCCTGTCGAACAGAACACAAAGAGTAACAGTCAATCAGATAAAATCGAGTCCAAGCGATGTTAAAAGCTCTGTACCTCAAGGTACAGTCCTTGCACCGCTACTGTTCCTTATTCTCATATCTGATATAGACAAAAATACACGTCACAGCTTCGTGTCATCCTTCGCAGATGACACAAAATCAGCATGAAAATTACCTCTGCTGAAGACATTGAAAAACTACAAACAGATGTCAACAAAGTTTTCGATTGGGCAGCAGAAAATAATATGATGTTTAACAGTGATAAATTTCAGGTACTCAGGTACGGCAAAAATGAGGATCTGAAACATAATACAGGGTACAAAACACAATCAAATCTTCCCATAGTAGAAAAACAGCATGTCAAGGATTTGGGAATAATGATGTCCGACGATCTAACGTTTAGGGAGCATAACCAAGCAAATATCGCATCAGCCAGAAAAATGATCGGATGGATTACGAGAACTTTCAAATCCAGGGATCCCATCACAATGGTTGTACTCTTCAAGTCACTTGTGTTGTCCCGTCTCGAATACTGCTCAGTACTCACTTCCCCCTTCAGAGCAGGAGAGATTGCTGAAATAGAGGGAATACAGAGAACATATACGGCACGCATAGACGAGATAAAACACCTAAATTATTGGGATCGTCTCAAAGCTCTCCAAATGTACTCTCTAGAAAGGAGACGAGAGAGATACCAAATAATATACACGTGGAAAATACTGGAGGGCCAGGTCCCAAATCTACACAGTAAAATAACAACGTACTGGAGTGAACGATATGGAAGAAAATGCAAGATTGAACCAGTGAAGAGCAGAGGTGCCATAGGCACAATCAGAGAACACTGTATAAACATCAGAGGTCCGCGGTTGTTCAACGTCCTCCCAGCGACTATAAGAAATATTGCCGGAACAACCGTGGACATCTTCAAGAGAAAACTGGACTGTTTCCTAAGAGAAGTCCCGGATCAGCCGGGCTGTGGTGGGTATGTGGCTCTGCGGGCCGCTCCAAGCAACAGCCTGGTGGATCAAACTCTCACAAGTCGAGCCTGGCCTCGGGCCGGGCTTGGGGAGTAGAAGAACTCCCAGAACCCCATCAACCAGGTATCAACCAGCCCAGGTTTGTAAGTTCAGTACTTGCATAACTTTGTTGAATCTAGGTCCTGGCACGTTTCCTCAAGCTTTTAAGTTTCCAGGTACCTGTAGTAGCATTGGCTTATTGGGGGTGGGTTTTTTTCCTCCAGAACTGGACGGTGAACTGACGGATGACCAAGCTCCAGGCCATGTGGTGATGCCGATCGGTACTAACAGGTTCAAGCTAATTTCCAGTTACCGGGTAATTATTTTGTTTTGGTCAATTCGTTTGGAGAGTTGTTTGGCAGTTTCAAGGCCTCAAGTCTTGTGAACCCAGCAGTTATCTGCAAAGCTCCGCTGACTTTTTGGATACTTTCCCAGTTGGGTGGCAGAATGCCACCTGCTCTGTGCACTTCTGTGAGGGGGGGGGGGGCAGGTTCTGGCTCTGGCCCCAGTAGGCCGAAAAGCACTTCCATGACTTGTGTCATGGAAGCTTCTTATGTTTTTATTTTGTACAAAGACCTTTATAATGTACTTAATACTAAAAGAATATCTTCTTAAGTTACTCTAACAATTCTTGTCCACTCTTAACTTTAGTCCTGACAAAGGTATATACCTTCTGCTTAATACTACAGTATTCATATGTTATACTGTATTGGCTAAATGTACCATATCAGTTTTGTAGCAGTTACTTCACTATGATAAAGAGCACTTTACAACAACAAATATAACTATTGTATTATTGATGCCTTTGGTGAGACTACTAAAACAAATTTTAATTTTATACAAAAAAAGTAAACAAACTTCTTACTTTAATAGAATTGTGAGCATCTGGGCAAATTTTGCCATGACCCAAAACTCTTGGTTGAAGGAGACGGCGAGTTCGTACATGAATTTCACCAGAAGAATGTGGTCCTCTTTCGAGAAGCACAAACCATACAGTCTCACAAATCTGAAACAGGAAATTTAATTAACATAGGCTGTTAGTACCATTTTTTTTTTTACATGTACTGTATAGTACATGTAGTATATAGTATACATGCAGTATCATCCTTTGCACAAGACACTAGGACTTTTATGAGAGTAGACAATAGAGGAAGCGACCTAACCCTCAAACATAAAAGCAATACAAAGAAGCAAGAAAAATACACAGCAGTGGGAAGAGGCAGAAAAACTGAGAAAGGAACTGTAGATAAGTGAGATATTCAGGCCTATTCTGTAAATTCATTAACCCTTAAGCTGCTAAGGGGTCCTGAGGAGATTTACACCCCTGTGCTCAAGAAAAAAAATCTAAATTTTTTTTCGTCTTCTAAAAATTGCTCCAAATCATTGCTAAGGTATATCACATACAATTTTTTTTTTAAGTTTGTGATCAGAGAATGCATTTTAACAATATAAGTGGAAATAATTTTTTGGGAATACAGTATACCGGTAATTTTTCCCGGCATACCAAGGGGGTGTCATTATAAAGAGGCGCAGTGCAGTGGTTAACCCTTGTGTGGCTCCGGGCTATTTAGCATGTCACCCACAGGTGCATACCAAAAAAAAAATTCTTCTTCCAAACCTGTTAAGTCGTGTTCCCTGGTCACGGGAAAAATAAAAAAATAAATCAATTGTACTTACTGGCGACATAATTGAGCCGACAAGACGGGCGATGACGTTGCTATTTGCATGTTCGCTCATGCGCCCCAGAGGCGTCGCGCGCAGTCTTCAAGCAGCCAGAGTTGCCACAAATTTATTTTTGCGTCATTATTTACAGTGTCTAGGCCTACTTTATTAGCAATATTAGTAACTAATTGTGTTGCACATAATGTTACATCACAGTCATTATCAATAAATGTTGCATACATCGAGTATACACATGCGCGCACAAATGTTTTCCATTACTCCATTATATTATGTAATCACAATGTTCATTATTATATGTACACACAAGCATGCACTATGTACAGGTTTTTGCACTATTATTGCACATTTAGAATTCTTGGAGTGAGTGATAGTCGTTGAAGCAGTCGACAGCACACAATGGAACTGCACACGCTTCACACCATGTTTGCACCATTTTACGTTTCTGTTCTCTCCTTTTTGTTGTTTTACATACTAGGCATTCACGTTGGCCTATTGCATGCTTTCCACCTGGTGGCAAATTTTTTAGTCTGTGTTGCTGAAAGGCATCCATGTGAGAGAGCCTGGGTGTTGCAGCATGCTGCAACACTGGGTTCATGATTTGTCTTTGTATGCCAGGGATATCTTTACCAAACTTTGCTAATAACTGGGTTGCAAGTGTAAAAGCAAATGCACGGAAAGTAGGTTTACGTCCAGTTTTCACCAGATACATAATATAGCAGTTCAACATGCTCAGGTCAACAAGATGGAAAAACACTTTTTTCGTCCATTTCAATGTTTTCCCGCACACACTCGATAGTGCCAACCGTCATGTCAGCCTTATCAAACGCATGTTGATATTATAGTCAAGAACACAATCTGGCTTATATACTGGTTCTTTTGTTACATGGTGCACCTTGCCACTGTTCACCATTGTACCCTCATGAACGGTTGTCAGCAGGTTCACTTCTCTCTTGTCTTTCCACCGTACCGAGAGTATTTGATCACATTTCCGTAGCTGGCACTCGCCAACTGCAAGTCCACCGTCAAACACTGGCATTTCCCTTCTTCGTGCCTTTACTGTGCCAACCAATCCAGTTCTATTTTCAATCCAGAACCTAGCTAGCAATGGACTTGTATAGTAATTATCTGTATACAAGATGTGGCTCTTGTTCATCCACGGTGCCATCAGTGACTTCACCACACTACCTGAGAAACCATGTTCGTCATTATCGGGAATGTCTACATCGCTAGTTGAATACAGAATCATGTGTAACATATCCTGTTTCACAGTCACACAGTACAAAGAATTTCAACCCAAATCTGTTTCGTTTGGAGGGAATATACTGCTTGAATGAAACACGTCCTTTGAAAAGTACAAGGGATTTGTCAATCACCAGCTTCTGTGCTGGTACGTAAAAATCTCTGAATTTTCCAATCACTTCATTCATATAGTGCCTGACTCGCCAAAGTCTATCATCCTCTGTCCGGTCCTCATTACTTGCAAAATGCAGACACCTGAGGATTATCTGAAATCTGTCTCGGGACATATATTTCCCGAAGAAAGGTATTGGAATAGTCAGATCTTTGCTCCAGTAATCTGTGATAGCGTGTTTGACACAGTGCTTTATCACATACATACAGTGGTACCTCAGTTTAAGAGTTTAATTCGTTCCTAGAGACAGCTCTTATTCCGAAAAACTCGTATTCTGAAGCTAATTTTCCCATAAGAAATAATGGGAAATGAATTAATCCGTTCCTGACTACCCCAAAAACCCCATATCAAACTAAATTTTTATACCTAATTCATCTAAATAAACCTACAAAACTATGTTCAAGTTATTACTTACCTTGCTCTTGAATGCTGTAGGCGTATGGAAGATGGTGAGGCGGGGGGAGGAGGAGAGGAGTTACTGTTTGGAAGGGGAGTCCCTTTCCATTATCACATCAGGCAGTGAGGACTTCACTGGTATGCACACACTGGCACATTTTGCCTGCATACCACTAGGACTTGCTTGTCTTACTAAGAATTTCTCTAAAGACACTTTTTTTTCCCTACATTTTAACACTTGTCTGTAGTAAGACATCACATTATCATTTAAAAGGTCAATGCAACGGCCTGCTACAGCTTTATCTGGGTGAGTTTTTTCAACAAAACTTTGCAGTTCTTCCCATACTTCACACATTTTCTTAATCAAGGAGGGACACCCTCTACTGCCTCTACTCAAGCTATTTTTTCTTAGGTTGAACCTTATCAATGGCTTTCTTGAGACCCATGGGAGATATATAATAACAAACTGTATAGTCAAATGACCAAAAATCCAACAAAACACTGAAAATCCAGTGAAGAATTGATGTGGGATAGTCACTGGGCGCGAGACAATGGTAAACTGAGGGGCGGAGTGGCGGAGGGGCGACGATCGCCGATCGACCACGCGCTAGGTCGGCCTGTACGCGTATCAACAAACTCGCGTCCCGAGGTAACCCTCGCATTCCGAGACATAATTTTCGAGGAAATCCTGCTCGTATTCCGAAAAACTCGCATACAGGGACACTCGCATTCCGAGGTACCACTGTATTGCTAAAAATACATACATTTCACCTACAGTGGTGGTTTTCCAACATTGCAATCATGAAAATTCTGTTATCTCTCTTCTAATGAGATGAGCCGCATGAAGGTTCGTTTGGTGTACAATATAGTCCATGAGCGGCTCATCACAGAATGCTGTAAAATAATCCAATTCACTCGTATCCTTTCCATTATCAGGGAAAAGCTCTGTAATCCCAACATCTTTATTGTCAAAGGCAGGAATTCGAGGAATAAAACCAGCACCATCACTCCACACTAGTACACCTGGTGTCCTGCGAGACGCAGGGGACGCAACAGGGGCACGACGGCGTGGAAGCGATGCACACTGTGGACCAGGAGCTGAAGCCCGTCTACGCACAGTACGGCCGCTACATTCACGTGAGGTGGAAGCACGTGAACATGAGGCTCTTGGTGCCTCATGTTGTTCCATGCGGTGGCGCTTGGCTGGGCGAGACACTGCTGACGCGACAAATTCTCGCCCAGTAACACCACTGGTACTGGCACCAGGCTTGGTAACACTATGTTCCGATTCCACTTCACGAAAACCAGAGTCACCTTCCTCTGACTCGTCACCGAAAATATCCTCAGACTCTAAATAAGCACAGGAACTGTGCGGTCGAGGGTGAATTGGAGTAGACATTGGGCGAGGTAGCATGGGTGAGCGTATAGGCCTCGCCATGGGAGGCGGCTGTACAGTATCTCATTTTCACTGTCCATGCTATAATCATCGGTCAATAGTGTGTAGTCTTTATCAATGTCAGTCATCAAAATCACTTTCCTCACCATCAGAAAATAATTCACTGGTTATTTGCTCTTGGGCGAGTGATTGCGTGGTGCGCGCCCGGGAAGTGTTCAGCCGTGCACTCGACATGGTGGCTGCTGGGTAACTGATGCTTCCCACGCGATGGTAGCGTGAGCTGGATTTTTTACAAAATGACAGCCGTTTACTATAGCCCCTGGGCAGTGTATGGAGGCCCCCTCTACCCTGCGGGCCTTTCAAATCTTGCACGGTACTCCAATACATCATATGATGTGGAGCGCAAGTTACTGAAAGTCACTCAACACATCATATGATGTGTTGTGCAATTAAAGGGTTAACCACTGCACTGCACAGAGTGCCTCAATTGAGGCGCTAGATCGGGGATGCGCAGAGCACCTCAGGACATTCATAAGTATAGCGTAGCATTCAAAACTCCCACGCGGCTACACGAGGTTCACATCAGCTTCATCAGGGCTCTCGTAAACAGACACCATTTAAAAAAAAAAAAAAAAAAAGCGTTGGCAACATTCCCAGGTGTGAGAGCCTCAGTACTGAGTGAGCAACCAAGGCTGGCACACGTAGCATGAGCTAACAGCACTGCTATTTAGCTTGTGACCACAGCATCCCCTAAAAATTTCGAAATATATATGTAACTGGTACTATTTAGCCATGATAGTATTACAGAAGACCCTGACTGTGATAAAGACTAAAATGTTCAGATATCAGTGAATCAATGCTGTTCAAGATGTTTACAGTGCTAGCCACAGCACACTGCCATTATTTTGTCCATCTAACAATCTTCAAAAGACTTCTCATGTTCCTTTACAAATAAACTTGTGTAACATTATTCACTTATAGGATTTAGTGACCAGGATTCTGATAATAGCAGCACTGTGGCAAGAATTAGTGATGTGCATAGTATGATGTGAGAAGTAATCTTGGTGAGGGTGGGAAGGAGAGGTGGTGTCACCTGCTGACTGTGTGGTGACCTGATATTGTCTTGACTCACCATACCAGCTTAGTGGTTTGCTAAGGTGAACACAAAGGTAGATACTTATATATAATGTGAGTACATAGTGTTAAAACATGTTTCACTGAGTATGACTGCATATTCTGTATTGATTATTTTCTTGTTTAGGGCTTCTATCCCTCTGACTAGTGTTCTAGAATCTTGGTTTATTTGGAAGAGGAGTTCTCCAAAGGTCATCTTTGTTCGAGGTGAAGAAAAAGAAATACATAACTGTAGAATGTACTACATTTATTATAAAATTTACACAACATTTCTAACTACATGGTTCATTCTCAAGTGAAAAGAAAATACAAGGCGTGTTAGACTTGTACCAGTATAGGGTCAGGTGAAGACAAGTAGATCAATACAAATGGGACAAAAATAAAGAAAAGGTAAGGCATAAAAGAAAAATGGCGAAAATAGGGAATGAAAACACATACAAAGATTAATTAATACAGGATATAAAATGAAACATTAATTCTTGATGACACTGATAACCATCAATATTTTATATCTATGTGAAATAAACATTGTTCCAAGAGTGTTTGCTGCTCCATCGATCAGTGTGCAGATTCAGTTAGGCAAGCGATTAAAAAACTATGAAACTACAAATACCTTTTGTTTTACTTGAAATACCTTTCTTTTAGTGGTTCTACTATTCAGTACATTTCCATCTTTCTTGTGACTCAAATAATTGATGTTTATTAACTTATGAAAATGTTTTAAACAATTTTCTTTGGGCACTCATCTATTCCACAGCCCATCCTCCGAATATGGGGAGGTAAATGTAAGAGCACAAGTAAGTAAATTATGTACTATTCCTAGCAGTCAGGAATTTACTTATTTTCACTTATTAAAAATACTGTCAAATATATTGTGAATATTCGAGTTTACCTGAAAAGCCGAGTAGAAAACCCCGACCTGACCTAACCTAAATTTCTTAGTATATGAGGACAAGCATTTTATTGCTTCTTAAGGGGTCATATTACCAAAATGCTATAAATGAAAACTGGTTTGCTTTCAATCAAACTTTTTTGACTAGTTGTATATAAAATTGGGTTCAACTGGTTGAAGTCTCAACATCGTAGCATAAATAGGAAGGGAGAAAAAAAATATTGAATTATACGTAAAAAAAAAATTTCCAAAATAGTAAAAAATTAACATCAAAAGTGTCAACTGAAATCATGTCTATGACTAAGCTATCACAATAGCATATAATAAAGTATTTTAATATTTGGTTTTATGCCAAAATTAAAAAAAAAAAAATTCTTATTTTTTATCAGCCGATTTTACAACACCTTACAGAATGTAAGCCTATCTGTAAGGATGCAAATTTTGGAGGAAATTGGTTGAAGTCAACTTCAACCACAGGTGGCAGAATCTTTGACCTTATTTATTATCAAGTAACAAAATTATGTACTTAAAGCTCTTTCATTTTTTTTTTAATTTACACGAAATTATATGTAGAGTTTACGTCTACAAACTGTATTAAACATTTTTTTCCCCAAGTGCATTTATTGATTTGTATAAATAATTTTCAAACATGAAATATTGGCATATATTTTGGGGGGAACTTTGACTACTTGTATTAGTAAAACTAAACATATTTTGGATAATCCTTTTTATAAAAATCCTTTATTATATGCTAATGTAATCGATGAGTGCCATAAAAATGATTTCATTTGAAACTTGGGGTTGTCGAAGATTATTGAAAGTCTAAAATTCGTTGGAAAAAAAAAAAAAACTCCCTTTCTATTTAGGGTGTGATACTGAAACGTAGAACAGTTGCAGCACTTCTTATATACAACTAGTTAAAAATGTTTGGTTGACATTAAACATTTAAAAATGCATAATGTTCCCTTAAATACAATTAGTACTTAACCTATAGCTATATTGATATTACAGTTTTATAAAACTAATAAAATAAAACAATTTCAATAAATTGTAAAATAACTCAGGATATTTTCAAATTTTGTATAAAATCTCTATTGTTTAATAAAACTGAAAAAGAAATTCCTGATATTTAAAACTTGTGTATAGAAAATTGAACTTGAAAACTTCATCCTAAAATTCCGAGTCGTAACAGAAAACGAGGAGAATAAATGGGGAGGTAAATGTAAGAGCACAAGTGTAATTATGTACTATTCCTAATAGTTAGGAAATGAACTTATTACACTTAGTATTAAACCTTACTGTCAATTCGAAGGATGGGTTGCTATCCCAACATGGTAGCACATTTTTCAAATCCTATACATTAGGTGACCCAACTCAAGACTTCAATATGGTGCAGAACTGGAACAACTTTACCATATGTTCATAAATACAAACTACTCGCACAAGACATTTTCCATTTAAAAACAAAACAGCTCATGTTTTAGTTGTGGTTGGATTAGGCAGGATAAGTTTTAAAACCTAAAGGCAAACTTTCTAATGTATGAATAGACCTATAGTTATCACATGTTAGAACCATGACATTGAACACAATTCTTGAATACTGAGTGTGTTCTACCAGCTACAATTTTAATGACAATATTTACTACACCACTATACAATATATTTCACATAATCCTAACATACTTTGGGTTAACTCAGGTTAAATTTGGTTTTAAATACTCTCACAATAAACTGGAAAATTCCCATTGTTATGGGCCCCATCATACTAAATGATCTACTTCATTATGGCAAAACGCCAACGTTACCTTGAGAGTTTGGCGAGCCAGTGAATACATCCTGGCCTAATGTCCCGGAGGAGAACAGCCTTGCCCAAGTTCTCTTTGATATCGCTGAGCTGATCCACAATTTCCTGGGCGATGTGCGCCTTGTAAGGCAAGAGCTTGTTGTAGATGATCAGTTTCTGGGGCGTGAAGGCCAGCCCGAGGTGTTGGTCGTCCATGGCGGGGAGGCGTGAAGGAGGCACGACTACTGTGCCTCGCTACACCTCAACATTTGCGTCTCAACAAGTTGAGCAAGACGCACAAGTGTTCACGATGATGTTTTCACAATGGTTGCTGCCATGTTGTTTACGTCAGCAGAGAGCCGGCGTGTGAGTGGGTGACGGGTGGGGAGAGTGACCAATGGTGGCCACGCTTACATCCCGGGGATCAGCTGTGGCACAAGTTGCTCCCGCGGCTGGCACTCTCCCTCCCAGGCACTCTCCCTCGCCATCATTACTACCACCATACGCCCCTCTTTCATGCCATTTCTGACATTTGTGGGTTAGGCTTGAGGAGACGTGAGGTGGGGTTGAGGTTATGTGAGGAGGCAGAGTGGTGGGCGTGGAGTGCCACTATGGCTGCCACTACACTCATCGCTGTAGACTTTGAGGTGTTCGGCATTGTGCAGGGTAATGCTCCTTTATCACGCTTCCTCCTAACACTTACTCCTCTATATTCAACTTTTAAACATACTACATTTTAATAATTTCCAAAAGATAGTTGATGTAATGAGTGTGAAGTAGAGTGTAGTCTGTATACGTACTGTAGTAATTTCATTCCGTAGACTTAATAAAATATACCCCAGTATTTTATCTTCCACTGTTTTGAATTATGTAATCAAAAATTTCATTAGTTCGTGTAAACTATTTTCCCATAAAAATCCTATTTCCCAGTCATTTTCCTATAAAAATTATTCATTAACATTTGAGAGTTTGTTGGTTGGTTAAAGATTCGCTACCTGGAACAAAAAGTTCCAAGTAGCACGGGCTATGGTGAGCCCGTGCATTTGAGAGGTTAGAACATATCTGTAGGCTAGCGAAAATTGTACAGTATTGTACTTTACAGTATTTATTAATTGTACAGTATTGTACTTTTGTACAGTATTTAATTAAAAACTAATCCACCTTGGAGAAAATGCTGCTACTACAGTAATTGGAGAATAGTCTTAAAATTCCAATCCTCTACCCAATTTGCCAATTAACATTGAGTGCCACAGGGTAGTATACTTGGTCCATTCCTCTCCCATTAACACCAATAAGCTTCCAAATGCCACTTAACACTTGATGCCAATTCTATTTGCTGATTTTTTGTATTAACAAGCTTAACTATACACCGCAGTGTGCTACTACCCTATTCTATATGACGGATTACAGAGTGTAGATAAAAAACTTAACTATGAGTTCATCTGTTCTAGCTATGACTTCATCTGTTATCCCCTTCTCTCTGGATGGTTAGTCATACATAGAATCAGGAGAGGAAATGAAGTGCGAGGCTGATCTATTAGCCTGCACTAACAAAATATGGGTAAAGCATAAGAATAATCTTTGGCATACACAGCAATGTGCTGCTACCCTATTCTGTATGAAAGATTACATTGTAGATAAAACATAAGCCTTAATTTCATTTAATATCCCCATCCCACTGAATGGTTAGCCATAGCAAAACCTTCATACTCTTAAATGCTAACACACTTATTCTAAATGACACAGTGAATACTGAACTAAATAAAGTCCATTTGAAGTTGATTGCTAACAAACTTCTCTTAACATCAATAAGATATTTTACATATTGTGTGGTAACAAGTCCAACAATCAAATTAACCAAAAAATTAGCAGTACCAAAGATATAAGCAGAGTAGAAGGGAAGTACTGTAGTCACAAACTCCAATCCCAGACATCACTCTGCTCACTTACTGAAATAATTGACCATGTTAAATATAAAGTCTCTGTACATACTGTACTCTCAAATCTACTCAATATCTATAAAGCTCTGACTGCAATGCCAGTCCTGGCCTTAAGTGCTTTCTAAAAGGCTGTTCTAGAACTCATTGGCGCTATGCAAGAAACAAATATTGTTTTGATATAATGAGAGATTCAACCAGAGCAGAAATGCTTTGCAATTCAAGGGTTCCAAACAGTGGAATGACCTTTCAAATGTAATTAAAATCTGTCTATCTCGCAATCATTTTAAAAGATTTAAGAGTATGTACAAGCCTATCATCACTCTGCAAAAATCTGCTATACGAACTATAACAAACTCTGTCTTCTGACAACACACAGCCCCTCTGCTTAAGTTCCACTCACTCCACACATTCTCATGTGTTATCTACATATATAAAACCTTGTTCCTAAATGCTAATCTAGATCTGAAACTTTTCCTTGATAGGTGTAATAGAGCCCATGAGCACCACTCTAAAAATAAATATCTCTTTGATATCCCCAGAGTCAGACTAAATCTGTGCAAACACTTCATGCAAATAAAAGGGCCCAGTCTTTGGAACTCACACCCCTGATGAATTTAAAAATTGTCCAACCCATCCCCTGTTCAAAAGTAAAACTAAAAAGTACCTAATTTCATCCTCATAATTTCCTATTTTGCACTTCAAAGTCACAGTGTATCTTGTACTACCGTACCCACTTCCCCAATATTAGTACCTAAGCCATATAGCCTTACCAGCGTAATCACCTCTGTCAACTTACATTGTAGTTACTTGTAATAAAACCTTTCTACAATGTCCCTTTTCATCTTACCTTAAAAAAAATGTTAGATTAAGGACCTGCCCAAAACTCTATGCATGTTAGTGGCTTTGTATGATTGTAAAAATGCCAATCTTATGTAATCTCACCAACCCATTGTACCTTCTTGCAAATAAATTATTAATATTATTATTATTATTATTATTATTATTATTATTATTATTATTATTATTATTATTATTATTATTATTATTACAGTATTATTATTATTATTATTATTAACCCTAAGCTGCTCTGGGCTATTTGCCTTTCAACACCCACAGGCACAAAAAAATAAAAAATAAATTATTTCATCTTATAAAAGTGTTCATTTGTGTTCCCTGATCATGTGAAAAATAGTAAAAAAATTGTAAGAGCCATATTTTGGCTGCAGTAGGGAGGGGAATTCTGGAAAAAAAGAGGCGTTGACAGAGCAAGTGCCAGAGGCGGTCTGCTTCGCCCCAGCTGTCAGGCGGAAGTTACCACAAAGATATTATTAGTGTACCTAATTATTTCAATGTCTCTGATTTTTTCTTACTTTTTTTGCAGTAATGTTATTCAATAGTGTGTAGTGTGATATATTTATATAATAAAAGTGTGAATCATCACTGTACTCAAAATTATGGGGTGCATATTATTGGTTCAATTATTATGTTCATAAAACAATAAACATACTTTTGCGGTTATTATGTTCATAAAACAGTAAACAAATACTTTTGCGATTATTACACTATATACACAGGTTATATATAAATATCTGCATGTTTTGTTCACTATAACGAACCACTAAGTTGATATGGTGAATCAAAAAGCAACGAAAAGTGGCCACCACACACCAGCCAGCCAGCTTCTCGCTGCCACTCCCTCCCTCAAAAACACTCACACGCCAACATCCTTCTCCCCACCATACTGTTTTTGCTTTTATTCACTATATATACAGATGTTATATATAAGTATCTACATGTTTTGTTCACCATAACTGTTCAACTAAACTGGTATAGTGCACAAAGAGCGTAGTGACCACCCTTACTCAGCATGACAAGTCAGGAAGATGTCACCACCTTCCTCACCAAAATGGCTTCTCCCAACACTCCTTTTGCTGTTATTACATTATATATACATACACGTTATATATAAATATCTACATTTGTGTTCACCATAACGAACCACTAAGTTGGTATGATGAGTCAAAAAGCATCAAGGAGTGGCCGGCACACCAGCCAGCCAGCCACTGGCCGCCACTCCCTCACCTCACCTGACTCGCCAACATTCTCCCCCCACCAAAAGTTTTTGCTTTTATTTACTATGTACAGGCATTATATATATCTGCATATTTTGTTCACCATAGCGAATCACTAAGCTGGTATAGTAAGGGCAGACAGCAACAGGTGGCCACATAGATTCGGCAGGCGACGCTACAGCCCTCCCACCCTCAACATTACTCCTCCCACAGCACAGCGCAAATTATTACAACAATCCTGCTATTATCAGAATCCTGGTCATTTTTATCACAGTCAAGGGTCTTCTGTAATACTATCATCGCTAAATAATACCAGTTACATATATTTTTTACATTTTTAGGCGATGCTGTGGTCACAAGCTGAACAGCAGTGCTGTGAGGTCATGCTGCATGCGCCAGCCTTGGTGGCTGGCGCACGCAGCCACCTGCTGGCTGGCACGCAGCTGGCTGGCACGCAGCCACCTGCTGGCTGGCACGCAGCCACCTGCTGGCTGGCACGCAGCCACCTGCTGGCTGGCACGCAGCCACCTGCTGGCTGGCACGCAGCCACCTGCACGAACTATGGCTGATGCAACCTAGTAGTGGCACACTATCAGTGATAGTAGCTTTTAGGAACAAACGGGATTCACCCAGATTGTGCCGTTATATTCAACGGTGGTTTTTTACATCTACTGTAGATAGATGAAATCAACCCAACCATCTCTTCCTGTAAAGTCTCTGTAGTACTATCATAAAAACTAGGAAGATTTGTTATGTTTGATCTTCCAGATTTAAAACCATACTGTCTGTCTGTTTCTCTCCAGGTATGATACTCATTTGGTTTTAATTATTTTTCTATAATATTTTGACTGATATGCTTGTCAATGATACAGGTCTATAATTAAGAGGGTCTTTTTGGTCTTTCCTGTACACAAAGATGACTGATAAATAAATTGAAGTGGAGTGCTGAGCTCAGAGGCACATTCTTTCAAAACCCAATGTGAAACTCTATCAGGGCCAACTGCTTTGCTCCTTCCTAACTCCTTGAGCATTATTTGAGACATTATTTGTGCGCTACTTGTGCATGTCAGCCTGAGGCTTTGTCAACTTGTGTCTAACATCCTTTGTTCCAAGGCTTTCTTTCCCCCCCCCACCCTGAGGTCATTTGTGTTGTGGTTCAATTCAGCCAGTAAGCTGTTTATCCTCACTCTCATGATGAATTGAAGTATGCTTCTTGTATGGCTTTCTTTACCAGTACAGTATGTCCACATCTAATATCTGGGCTCTGGGCTTTTGCTATTGAACAGGTTATTGGCCTCTGATTAGTAATTGAATGTCCCTTGGCCTCAACATTCTTGCATTATGCATGGTGGTTGGTTTACTGCTGAGATTTTTCTGCCCTAGAGGCTTCTCAGCTGATTTCTTCCATATAAATGGCCAGTTTGCTTATTTTTGTTTGAATAATCCCTTTTTCTTTCCAGAAAAGTCAACCTCTACTGATGTTCCATCATGAATATGCTCAAAGAGCTACCTGAATTTATCTGAGAGTCACTATCCCCCTGTTGGCCTCAACAGGGACAATAAGCCATTGGATTGTCAAAGGTCCCCCATTTTTTCTGAGGACTTCTTCTATCTGGGATTTAAACTGAAGTAATGTCCTGGAATTTACAGCTTCAGAAAGTACGCAGTTCCATTGATTTCTTTTCCTATTTGTAAAAAAAGTATCTCATGTTTTCTGTCCTACATTATGGTTTGTTGAGTTTTGAAGCTGTTGCTTCAAAAGCCCCTTTTTTGCATTACATTTGACTGCTTAACCCCTTAACTGCGTTGCCTCCAAATATGACACCCCCGCAGTGCGCAGGAAATAAATTCTCTGGAAAAAAATTCTTTTTTCTTTTTAAAGTGTCAGAAACCCTTCCCTCAGTATGGGTGTGTAAAAAAAAAATCGAAATTGTACTTACTTTGGCTGCTATGGGGTCCGTAAGTTGGGGCGTGACGTCATCATTCCCTGTTCGCCTGTGACATACGCTCCCGGGGCCAGTAGGGCGCCCGGGGCAGGGCGCGCAAGTTGCCGCGAATATATTTTGTTTCGTTCATTTTTTTCGCACAGTTCCAAATACATTTTATTTGTTTTTACGTACTAATCCTATGTATAGTGAACACGTACACTATATTATGGCAGTAAAACAACCGTACTGTCCGAAGACACTGTGTTACGTGCATGACACTTGTGTACACATATGCTGCACATATTTACTATGTATCATGCTAATTTATGTATACATATAATCTATTTACACACTACACACTGTCACATACTATATACATTCACCATCAACACATTCAGAACACCTCGAGTGAGAGCAGCCACACCCAGCCAGTCTCCCCCTCTCCAACATCTTACTCGCCAACATTGCTCCTCCCACCATACTGTTTAGTTCTTATTACACATGTTCTATATACCTATCTACATGTTTTATTTACCAGAACTATGCAAGTAAGCCGGTATTGTGTCCAAACAGTACAGTGGCCACCATACACTGCATGAAAGATCACACAGCAGACAGCAGACGACGCTACGATTACGTCACCTCCCTCACCAAAATAGCTCCTCTCAACATTCTCCTGTTACTGTTCTTACACTATATACACACACTATATATACCCATGTACATATGTGTTTGCCCATAGCGAACCACTAAGCTATTATGGTGAGCAAAACAAGAGTGGCAGCCACACACACACAATGAGGCTACCTCAATTCTTGCCCTCCCTCCCTCACCAAACTTTCCTCCTTCCACATACTACGCACACGCTAATTATAACCACAATCCTGCTATTATCACCAATCCTGGTCACTATTCCTGTAAATGATAATTGACCACACGTTTATTTTGAAAAGGAACCTAAGAATCATTTGAAAATTCCTAGATGGACGAAATAATGCTGTGGTGCTGTGAACATCGTGAACAGCATTGAATCACTTA
>WNGS01002788.1:0-15519 GCA_020271785.1 Procambarus virginalis | reverse complement strand
ACTTGTTCCATCTGTCTACTACTCTGCGAAAGTGAATTTTCTTATATTTCTTCAGCAGCTTTGTTGAGTTAGTTTAAATCTTAGTATATTTTGGTAGCAGTCTTTCTTGTAAACATATGTTGTTAAATATGACCAAAAAGGTAAGATTAATAATTCTAACACAAATTTTCTCAATATTTCTTATGTTTCTTTTCACTGTCGATGGTAATTGAAAAATCAGTTCTCCTAAATTCATTTTTATTTCTAGTCTGACTCGACGCCTGAACGTGTTTCGTAATAACTTATTACATTTTCAAAGATTTTAGTTTACACACACAACTGTAACCTGTAAACAAGCAAAATACGTCCATACTTATACTCGCATTTGGGTGACGTGATATGGTACAAACGTTTTGGGTGAGGTGATCGACATTTACATATGATAGAACACAAACCAATGGGTATAAAAACATAAGAATGGAAGTAACTGCAGAAGGCCTATTGGCCCATGGCATCAACACTTCCTCTTGATGCTTCTATATTGGTTCGGAGTCTTGAAGTGGGTAGAATATGGTTGTGCATTAATTGGCTGTTGATTGCTGGTGTTGACTTTTTGATGTGTAGTGCTTTGCAGATGTCGAGCCTCCTGCTATCGCTGAATCTATAAATGATTTCTGTGTTGTTTGTTAAGATTTCTCTTGTGATGGTCAGGTTGTGAGAAGAGATTATATGTTCCTTGATGGAGCCCTGTTGTTTATGCATTGTTAATCGCCTGGAAAGAGATGTTGTTGTCTTGCCTATATACTGAGTTCTTTGGGGCTTACAGTCCCCAAGTGGGCATTTGAAGGCATAGACGACATTGGTTTCCTTCAAGGCGTTTCCTTTCCTACTCTCCAGACACCAAGCATAACGGTCTTTTGGTCTCTGGCCCTCTCGCAATTTCTTTTGAACTAATCCTCTTTCCTAGTTCTGCATCTCTGCTTTGGTATAAACATTTTGTTGTGGCTTTATTATATATTTCACAAAACCTGACATATATCTCATTTACTTCCTTGCCTAATAGCAAGTCTTTCCAGTAAAATTCATTAAAGAAATTTCTGTTTCCCATAATGTCCTCTCCTGAAATCAGGTTTTTCATCTGCTTCAACATCCTCATTTTCTTCCAGATTTTAACGCATTGCATACTTTTTTCCCAAAAGGATATGGCTACTTTTATCCAAGGGAGGAAGGTACTGAATGTCAAATATCTCTTTTTTTTTCTTTGCTGGTGAATATCAAATCCAGCATGGAGGAAACATCTCCTTCCCACATCGTCCTCACAGCATGTTTAACATGTTGATATATGAATGTTTCCAGGATGAGGTTTACAAATCTTCAGGTCCAAAAGTCCTCTGTTCTAGCTTCATATGCTTCCCAGTCTATGGATTTCAAGTTAAAGTCACCAACTACCAACAGTCGTGATCTATCTGTATCAACTCTCGCTATAATCTCTCATTATTGTTATGAGGCCCTCCTGTTTATTATCCAGCTCCTCCTTTGTCCATGTGTTGCATGGCGGTGGACTGTATGCATTTATGATTATCATTTTATCATCCTGATTACAAATCCCCAGTGCTATTATGTCAACTTCTCGTGGATTGGCAATCATTACTTCGTTTACCTTTAGGTGTTTTTTTACCAGCATGGCAACACTTCTACCATTCGCAAACAGAGTGGTAGACGGTTGGAACAAGTTAGGGGAGAAGGTGGTGGAGGCCAAGACCGTCAGTAGTTTCAAAGCGTTATATGACAAAGAGTGCTGGGAAGACGGGACACCACGAGCGTAGCTCTCATCCTGTAACTACACTTAGGTAATTACCTTTTCTAATTTTTCTGTCCCATCGAACTAAGTAGCCCCTTGGGAATATGACCTCATTTAAAATATCATCTTTGAGTTTCGTCTCCGTGAGTGCAACAATGTATGTCGTTTGCAGCTGTATTTCATCACTTAACTCAGTATTTTCTGTGGGGAGCCCCTTCGGCTCCCGAAGCTATACCGGGCTGATGTGTATACACTGTATATTTGGCTGTGGCAACAGTCAATCGATGGCTTTGTAAGCCTACCGGGGACCAACGCCAGAACCTGGCCCCCCTCAAGAGAGGCATGAGGAGCAATGGCCTATGCACCCCCCTCCCCTCTCCAAAAGCTGAACTAGCAAGCAGAACTCTCCAATCAAAAACAAGTAAACAAGCATGACATCACCACAGCTGCCGTGCCATTGTCTGTGCAACTTTCCCTTTCCCAGAAGGGGGAAGGAAGGGTCCCAGACCTCACGCACTGATTACCCAACCACAGTTCACAGTCTGTTGTGTTGGGTGATGGTTGATCAACTCTGGCTCCATCCTTTTGAGCAGTGCTGCATAGCAGTGTTGTTCTACTGTGTGGTAGTGTGCAATCCAGGAGTAACAAAAAAGTACTGGGGCTGCATTCACCTAGGGGTCACCTTCCCTAGGTGCCCTGTAAGTATGTACTGCCCTTGCGGTTTAGGGTTACCTTCCATGAACTGTTTGGGAGTCTACCTTCGCATGGTTCTGTTGCTGCTTGGTGATTGCCCGCTCTTGGGGGTTCAGCTGGGGGTGGTTCTTACTACTGTTTGACCTTGAGTAAGAGGTAGTATCATTGCTGGCTGGGGGTGTAAGGTACTGTGCAGCTGTCTGATATATGCATAGTGACAGGTTCCCTCCCCCTGGAGACGTTGTGCTTTTGCGTTTTGTTTTGTTTTGTTTTGCCTGGTGCATCTGTAGGACCACTTGTATTATTTTGGTGGCCCTCCACTAGGTCCCCATGCTTGCACTCGTTGCAGGGGTTCAGCTTTTAGTTTGTTTGCTTGGTAGCTCTGGGATAACCAGTTAGCAGTACCTTGCCTGGGCTTCCCTTAGCAGTCAGCCTAAGGGCCCTGGGAACCCCGCATTGGGGCTCATTGGTCCGATGGAGGAAACCTCTGAGTCCCACCTCGCTTTGTTCTAGTTTGAAGGTTGCTCTGTCCCCTTGTCTCAAGGGTGACACTTACTGTCTTTGCCTCTGCCATGCTGCCTGTTGAGGTCAATGACACCTTTGACCCAGAGTCTTGCGAGTGGTGTTCCTTGCTTGTACACCAGTTCACCCAGTCCACTGATATAGGGAGCTAGGTCGGCCGAGAGGACAGCACACTGAACTTGTGATCCTGTGGTCCCGGGTTCGATCCCGGGCGCCGGCGAGAAACAATAGGCAGAGTTTCTTTCACCCTATGCCTCTGTTACCTTGCAGTAAAATAGGGACTTGGGTGTTAGTCAGCTGACACGGGCTGCTTCCGGGGGGTGGAGGCCTGGTCGAGGACCGGGCCACAGGGACACTAAAGCCCCGAAATCATCTCAAGATAACCTCAAGATATTGATATTCAGGTACAGGCAGTTTCAGCATTGCATGCCCGTTTTTGGTTGCTGCACAGTTCGAGGTTGGTTGCCTTTCCGGATGCCCTACAGCTGCCCCACTTTGGTTATAGGGACCAGGACTTGGGGTGTTAGTTGCCTTGACTTTGGTTTTGTCCATACCCCTTTGTCCTTCCCCTTCTGTGGTTCACTCCTCCCCCCCCCCCTGTTCCTGGCTCCTAAACATCTGAGGGTTTCTGAGTCAGGGCAGGGTTTTCTTGGTGGTGAGACTTGGGTGGCTTCGAAGACTGCCCCTTCCGGATCAGCAGCTGAGGCATTCGAGCCTGTTTTTCCTGCCAGGGCTTTTGGGTTGCGCCAGTGGGCCCTTCCCCCTTCATCCCTGTTTTTCCGGTGGATTCTGCCTTTTCTCCAGAGGCAGAGGGTTCGGAGGACGACTTTGCCCCAGGTCCTGACATGAAGGATCCCAGAGCGGGGGAGGCTCTGACTTGGGTGGCTTGGGCCCCGTTTGAACCCGCTTGGGTGTTGGTACCCTCAGCGTGGGGCTTGTTGTTACAGGGGAAGGGGTTTTCCTATCCCCCTCCCTGTACACGTTTGATATGAGTTTGACTCCTCCCCTGGGTTCAGTTCCGGATTCCCTTGAGTGTCTCGGTTCCCTCCTTCCAGAGGTTTTCGGCTTCCCGCATCCCGCCGAGGGATGTGCGGGAGGCACTTGCAGCTTACCTCCTGCAAGACCCGGATTATGCCTCAATAATGGATCTTTCTTCTTTTGAGTTTGGTTCCTCTTTTCCTTACTGGGTGTGTTACGAGGTGCCAGAGTTTTCCTGGCTGGCGGACTGTCATTTTTTTCGTTGGGGGCATGGCATGTGTTCTGTCGAAACCGCACACTTGTGTGCGGGAATTGACTACGGTCGTTCAGGTTTTCCTGGGGGTGAGTTTGAGCACCTCAATGCATGCTTGTTTGCCCCTGTGCTTCCTCGTGATATTGGTCAAGTGCAGCTTCATGTGCAGGTTTCCTCCCTCTCGGCATCCCTGGTGGCCAAGGATTTGCACGCCTATGGGCTTTTGGCCTCGGTCTTGTGCTTCTTTTCCCTGCTGTCTTCGGACTGGCTTGAAGATGATGTGGAGGAGCTAGGTTCCAGGCCTGTATCCGGTGCGCTTGCCTCGGCGGCTTGGGTGTCGGCTGCCGTGTTGAAGTTGATTGCACCGATTCTGAAGGAAGCGGTGACTCTGTTCTTTGCTTCACACCTCGCGTGCCAGCAGGCGGTGCTGGTCTACTCTTTGGAATCCACTTGGGCCCTGGCTCTTAGATTTTCGGCCCCTTTTTGTCCGTTGCTGTTTGCAGAATCTGCTATGGTGCTTTTCTGCAGGCGGCTTCATCTAGTTGCTGGCCTATGTTGGACTTGTTGGTTCTCCGGGGGGGACGTGGTGGTCCTGCCCGGAAGGGTCGTGCCAGGACTCGGGGTTCCTTCGGTCCTTGTAAGTCACTTGTGCCAGATTCAGACTGGCCCCTCCTGCGGAGCCATCTGCATCTGGTCAGCACAGTGATCGCTCTGAGCCCTGGTTAGGCTCTTATAAGGGTCATCGGCCTTTTCACGGTTCGCCTTGTTGATGGGGGGGGGGTGCAGATGGATGCGCAGCAGTTGTGGTGATGTCAGGGGGGGGGTGCAGATGGATGCGCAGCAGTTGTGGTGATGTCATGCTTGTTTGCTTGTTTCTGATTGGGGGAGTGCCACTTGTTAGTTCGGCTTTCGGCTTGCAATGTTTTACCAGCTGTTGTTTGCTCTGGAATTCCTACCTTTCTGGGTGCCTGACCTAGTAGATGGCAGACATAGACTGCTTCCAATTACATGGGGGTGTCTATAGGCCATTGCTCCTCATGCCTCTCTAGAGGGGGCCAGGTTCTCATTCTGGTCCCCGGTAGGCCTAGAATTCCATCGATTGACTGTTGCCATAGTCTAATATATGAACATCAGCCTGGTATAGCTCCAGGGAGCCTCCGAGGTCTCACTCAAAGAATGGCATTTCATTACATTCAAAGCTGGTTTTTTTTATTTTGCCTGGGCATGTTGCAGGCTATAATTGCAAGAGCAGCCCAGGGGTTAATGCTGTTCAAAGAATAGTCTGTTATTTAATGAATAAAATATTGGATGAACACACCTTTAATTAATACTATGTAAAAGAGGGATAATATGTAATGCTGCTAATTACAAATTGTAATTTGTCTAGTCTGACCCCAGGCCAGTCTCGGGAATTAGAAGAACTCCTGAAACCCTCTCTAAGCAAACCCTATCCAGGCAAACCCCCTCCAGGTATGCAAATACAGAACCTACAGAGTGCAAGAATAGTTATGCTATAAAAATTTTGTTTGTGTTTTATATGTGACTTGTAATTTCTGCAATTATGTCATATAATTTGTTTTCATGCATTTTGCAAACTAGGGCCTGGGAGGGTAACCTGGCTGATGAAGTACCATCTTCTAAGGGATAAGAAATAAATGTAATTAATAGTTAGTAATTTATTGTACCCAAAGGTCTCCACATAATTATTCATTGTCACGATTTTGTATCTGCACAATTTACTTAGCTTAAACAAATTATTCTAATAATTTTTGTTATGTTGTTTTATTATTATTTGGAACATACTGTATTTCTCATAAATATTGTTTTAATGTCTTCAACAATAATGACAATTTAGTTTTTCTTTCTTTACAAAAGTACACGCAGAGGAAGGCAAAAGAGCTGAATATACGAGGATGGTGTAAGAATACAGATCAAGGAACCGTCATCGGCCAGTTGGAGGGACAGCATGACCTGGTTTTTATCATGTAGGAGTGTTATGCATCTATTAGTAACAATTTATACAGACAAGCTTAGCTTTGTTATCTTTTATAAACAGCTGCTATTAGGTTTGAAATAACTGACTTGGCATCATTGTGCTTAATACTTCATACAAAACTGTTAATCAACAGAACATATTCATCAGGCTAAGAACTAATTTGCTTATTAGCTCCCTTACTTAGATCAATGACATGGCCAGCACACAGTGCATGCCAGGCTCCTGAGGAACAATCTTGACCCACCAAGAGCAAGTGCAGGTGGGGGAGAGCTTGTGGTAATCTCAGATCAGCCCATTACTGAGAGAAACCAGTAGTTACGACAAGCAGGAATGTATCAAAACACTCAAATGTCATGTGAGTAATATTTGGCACTAGTGAACTTCTAGTTTAGTTAATGTCAATTAACTAAACTACTTTAGCTTTGCTCCTGGGCATCTGTCCCTGGCTCTGTCAGCAAAGACCAACAACAATCAGAGATATCTCTTGTGGTACTCTACCATTTTCTCTGCTGATTGTATTGTTAAGGACAGGTCAGGGCCTAGGTCAGTTGCTTATTTCTTTTCTGGATTTTATTGTGTTTTCTTGTATCAATGGCCACCTCTCTTGTTTCCAGCATTCTCCATATTTGATCCAAAGTCATTTTCACACATGGGTATGCAACATGTAATTACCTAAGTGTAGTTACAGGATGAGAGTTACGTTTGTGGTGTCCTGTCTTCAAAACACTCTGTCATGTAACACTGAAACTGCTGTCAGTTTTGGCCTCCAACACCTTACTTGACTTGCTCCAACTCTGTTAGCTTCAGTGAATTTTCTTACTCAATATTTCTTTGCCAGCTTTGTTTAGTTAGTTTAAATCTATGACCTCTTGTTCTTGAAGCTCCAGGTCTCAGGAATTCTTCCCTATCAATTTTGTCAATTCCTATTGCTACTGTATTTTGTATGTAGTGATCCTCTTTTTCTTCTATCTTCTTATTTTGGCATATTTAATACCTCTAATCTCTCCTTGTAGTTCTTGTCTTTCAGTTCCGGGAGCCATTTAGTGGCATGTCTTTGCACCTTTTCCAGTTTGTTGATGTGTTTCTTAAGATATGGGCACCACACAACCACTGCATATTCCAGCTTTCGTCTCACAAAGGTCGTGAACAATTTCTTTAGTATTTCACCATCCATGTACAGTACATTATTTAAAAGCAATTCTGAAATTGGAAAGCCTAGTACAGGCTCCTCATGCAATGCTCTTTATGTGGTCCTCAGGGAATAGTTTTCTAATTAGAACTACCCCTAGATCTCTTTCTTTATCAGAATTTTTTAAAGCTTTTTCACATTATGTGTAGGTTGCAAGCAGTCTATTTTCTCTTATTCCATATTCCATAACATGGCATTTATTTACAGTACTCTCCATTTGCCAAGCAGTGCTCGATTCACTTATTTTGTCCAGGTCTTCTTGAAGGGCACGACAATCATCTAAGTGTCTTATCCTCCATAGTATCTTAGCATAATCAGCAAACATGTTTTTCACCCACAGGGTTATTAACCCATGGAACTGCCTACCCACTGAAGCCGTAACTGTCAAAACTGTGTTGCATTTTAAAATATACCTAGAAAAGATCATCAAGGCAAATGGGGGGGACCTTCAACAAGCCTCCAGCTTCCTGTCCTCATTGAGGCCACTAGGGTTAGTGGCTACCTTACCTTAACTTGAGGTTACCTTGAGGTGCTTCCAGGGCTTAGCGTCCCCGCGGCCCGGTCGTCGACCAGTGCTCCTGGTTGCTGGACTGATTAACCAGGCTGTTGGACGCAGCTGCTTGCAGCCTGACGTATGAGTCACAGCCCGGTTGATCAGGTATCCTTTGGAAGTGCTTATCCAGTTCTCTCATGAACACTGTGAGAGGTCGGCCAGTTATGTCCCTTATGTGTAGTGGAAGCGTGTTGAACAGTCTCGGGCCTCTGATCTTGATAGAGTTCTCTCAGAGTACCCGTTGCACCTCTGCTTTTAAACAGGGGTATTCTGCACATCCTGCCATGTCTTCTGGTCTCATGTGATGTTATTTCTGTGTGCAGGTTTGGGACCAGCCTCTCAATTATTTTCCCCGTATAGATTATTATGTATCTCTCCCACCTGCGCTCAAGGGAATACAGATTTAGGCTCTTTAGTCGGCCCCAGTAGTTTAGATGTTTTACTGAGTGGATTCTAGCAGTAAAGGATCTCTGCATGTTCTCCAGGTCAGTGGCCCTCAGGTAAATCAGGTAAATTTGTCGTGGAGTTTTGTTTGGCAGTTAAGCATTATGAAACATTACTCAAATGAAGTTTTGAGTGTTTAATTGTACAGTGGTACCTCCATTTTTTAATTTAATCCGTTCCCAGAGAAAGTTCGAAAACCGAAAAGAATTTTTACATAAGAAATAATGTAAATTGAGTTAATCTGTTCTGCACCCCCAAAAATATTAACTAAAAAATACATTTTATACATACTACTACTTATATTTTGTACTACAGTATGTACAAGTATATCTTACCTTTATTGAGGACTCTAGTTGGCGTATGGAAGACAGTGAGGAAGGGGGTAGGAGGAGAGGTGTTAGTGTTTAGAAGGGGAGTCCCCTTCCATCACATCCATCACATAATCACAATATCTCTGTAATCAACTTAAATGTTAGATCCCTAGGTAAACACTTCGATGATGTTAGTGCCTTAATTGAAACTATTGACAACAAATTCACTTTTATTATACTTACTGAAACGTGGTTGAAAGAGGATACTACTCAACTCTTTAACATGCCTAACTACTTGGCAATTCACAACTGTCGTCAAACTCAGAGAGGTGGTGGTACTGCTCTTTACTACCTTCATGAACTAACATGCTTAAAAGTAATTAGAACTAGAGACTGCTGTGGGGAGTATATCTTCGCCAGTTTCAGAGTAAAGGGTACCGAGTCTATCCTGTCTGTGGGAGCAGTCTATAGGATTCCTAACACTGATGTGCCCGAATTCAATTCAAACCTTAGAAACCTAATACTCAATAACAGACTTAACAAAAACCATCTAATTATCGCAGGGGACTTTAATATTGACCTCTGCGAGCCTGAGCACCCTACTACTGTTAGCTTCCTCAACTGTATGAATTCCTGCTTCCTCATACCCTTAATCACTAGACCTACCAGAATCACTGATAGTACTGCCACGACTCTAGATCACATCTGGACTAACATAACCTCTCCGCTTACTTCAGGTATAATCACCGACAGCACTACAGACCATTACCCCACATTTCTCTTAACTAACATTAAAAAACCACCTCTAGAGTCAAGGGAGATAAGTTTTAGGCTGCACAATGAATCTGCTATAGACAATTTTATAACTGCTGCTGATAATGTCAACTGGGAGTCAGAGTTAGGTAACATAGGTGACATCAACCTAGCAGTACAATCTTTTCTTCAAAAAACTCTAAGCCTTTATAACACCCACTGTCCTATGCTTACAAAACAAGTCACTACCAAAAGGCTTAACAATCCCTGGCTTACAAAGGGAATACTTAAATCCATTAATAAAAAACATGACCTTGAGAAGAAGTATAGGCTAGGAACCGTCTCTAAAGAATTCTCAAAGAATTACTCTTTACTGCTATCTAAGATAATTAGACGAGCCAAAACTAAATACTACGAAGATAAATTTACCCAAATAAAGAGCAACATTAAAAAAACTTGGAGCACAATTTCACAAATCTTGGGATCAAAGAAGATTTTAAACAACAAACCAACACTCCTGTCTAATAACGATGGTCAGCTTTCAGCCTCTGATTCTGCTATTGAGTTCAATAGGTTCTTCTCTTCCATTGGGTCATCCCTTGCAAATGATATTCCTTCTTCCAGTACTGATGTTAAGGACTACCTTACAGGTAACTATCCACAGTCTCTGTACCTAAAGCCTACTAATTCCACTGATGTCAATGAGATAATCCTTTCCCTTAAAACCAAGTCTAGTGCCCTTGAGGAGATTCCGACATTAATTTGCAAAAAAGCCTCCAGATCCTTAGCCCCTGCAATTGCATTGCTCTTCAACAAGTCACTTGAACTCCAAACCTTTCCAGATATTCTAAAAAAAGCGAGAGTAACCCCTGTCCACAAATGTGGTGATCTCACAGATGTTAACAACTACAGACCTATTTCAATCCTGCCTAACTTATCAAAAATTTTTGAAAACTAATCTACAAGCAGCTTTACTCTTATCTAGCCAAGCACAATATACTTAGCTCTTGCCAATATGGCTTCAGACCTAAAAAAGCACTAACGATGCACTTATTAGTATGATTAACTTAATTCATGCAGCTCTTGATAAAAATGAGTTCCCTGTTGGGTTATTTGTGGACCTGCGTAAGGCTTTTGATACTGTCAACCACCAAAACCTTCTTCTTAAATTACATCATTATGGAGTCAGAGGACTCTCCCTGCAATACCTCAAATCTTACCTTACTGACAGGCTCCAGTATGTTTCTGTGAACAATTCAATTTCTCCTACCCTACCCATCAACATTGGTGTTCCTCAGGGCAGCATACTTGGCCCTCTCCTCTTTCTCATCTACATTAATGACCTTCCAAATGCCTCCCAACACCTTAGACCAATTCTATTTGCTGACGACACAACCTTCATTTACTCCAGTCCTGACCCCCTTGCTCTAAATGCCACAGTAAATACCGAGCTTAATAAAGTCCATCTTTGGCTAACTGCCAACAAACTCACCCTTAACATTGACAAAACTTTCTATATTCTGTTTGGCAATAAATCCTCTAATCAAATAAATCTCAAGATTAACAATACCCAAATTTGTAACAAATTAGATGGCAAATTCCTTGGCGTTCTCATTGATCACAAGCTTAATTTCCAGGGACACATTCTAAATATATCAAAAAAAGTTTCAAAAACTGTTGGCATTCTTTCTAAGATCAGATATTATGTACCCCGCCCTGCCCTGGTGACTCTCTATTACTCCCTCATCTATCCATATCTCAACTATGGTATTTGTGCTTGGGGTTCTACTACCCAAAATCATTTACGTCCTCTATTTACTCAACACAAAGCTGCTATTAGGACAATATCCAACTCTGGCCCCAGACATCACTCGGTACCCCTACTCAAATCTCTCAATATGTTAGATATTAAGTCACTGCACATTCTCTCATGTGTATTATACATATATAAAACGCTGAACTGTAATGCCAATCCTGACCTAAAAAGCTTCATTGAAAGCTGTAACAGAACCCATGAGCACCACACCAGAAATAAATACAGTTTTGATATTCCAAGAGTACGACTTAATCAAACTAGAAATGCTCTACAAATCAAGGGACCCAGAATGTGGAATGACCTTCCCAACCATGTTAAAGACTGTACCTCTCTCAACCAGTTTAAGATTAAAACTAAACACTACCTGATAAACTCCCTGTAACCTACCTTACCCCTCTATTGTCAACCCATGTCTTATTTTTTTTATTCAACGCTGTTTGTCTACATATTGTATTTGTGCTGCTTTTCAGTCATGTTCCCCCCTTTTTTTTGTATCCTTATTGTATCTGTTCTCAAANATCTTTGCAAAACTTATTAATTTTTGTTACCAATACAACTGCCTCACTGTGCCATGCATATACACTACAGCTCTTTCATCTTATTTTAAACATTTTCTACATTAGGCTACACATTTGTATCCAGTGTCTTATCATTAATCATTAATATTTTCTGCCCCAATCACCCTGACATATATTGTATAGCTATTAATAATTATTAATAAATAATTTGAATAATAAAATATTGTGCTGATATTCTGGCTAATAAATAAAAACTATAATTCTGAACAACACTGTCCTTTATTATAAACAACATTAAATGACAATAAATGTCAGATGCAAAACAATAAAAAGCTTTTAAAACAAACTTTGCAACTTAATTAACCTTCATAAACCTACATTGTTTTTGCCATAATGAAATATTGTACAGTAATGTAATTCCTCAAATGAATGGCTATAAAAACCCCTCACTCTACACATAAAAATTACATTACTTAGGTGCTATCTGCTTAGATAACTTTTGAAGACCAACACCAGCAAACTGAGTTACACCCAAAACCCAGATTACTTCATTATAAAAATTATTAAAATGAAAGAGTAAAACCTAATCTATTAAATGTATTTAATCTGTGACGTGCTAGAATTTGTCAAATGAAAAACAAGGTTTCTGCTCATTCAGGTAAAATCAGGAGATATGACGCATGTTGCCGGAGTAAATCAAATCAACCAGGTTAAAAATTAGGAATTTCAGCCTAGGAAAACGTTTACAGTTCATCTATGTAGCTTTATACAAAGTAAAACGTTTCCAGTACGATAGTCATTTTATAATGTAATTTTCCCAAACTATGGAGTAAAAAAAAAATGTAGATTAAATATTCACTGATAACATTAAAATAATAACAACAAACTCTTTAAAATGCTGGAGAGAAGTAGCAAGAGAGAAAGAATGAGATGGCTCTGAGTAACTTACGATGTATCTCCCTTCCTACGGCTAAACAAACGACTGGCAGCCCTCCTGGTCCGCCTGAAAGGAGTCACGACGGTGGAATCGTAAGAAAGGAGTGAGGCTCACAATCAATTATATGACTGATTCATTTGATTTAAACAGGCAGAAAATATAATTTAAACCAAACACATTAAATCAGCTTACCAAGATATGGAATGGGAAAGTCATTCTTCCCATATTTATGGTAATACTGTATACTGTTCAGTATTTTATTAATAAACACTCATGAGCAGCTTATTAAGCAAGCCATTATTGGAATCAACTCTTGAAAATAAGTACAATATTTCAAACATTTTAAATAATTAATCTCAATATTAAAGAAAAAAGTTAATTGGTCATTAGTGATAAATTAAAAAAAATATTAAAAAGTTAAATTTCAGCTTAAAAAATTTAATCATGTGCAGCATTATACAATAAAAAAAATTAGATACATCAGACATCCAGCAGACCTAACTGAGCATCACATATAAACACACACAAAGGTTTAAAATTATAATAAAAAGCATTATCTTGAGCATTACAAAAACAAAGATGGACTAAACACTGCAGAATTTGATGGATTATGAGGCAATAATGGCTTGAGGAAGATCAAATGACCCAGACATATACTTTGCAAGCGAGACCTGTGGTAACAAGTTGACAAGAGAACACTAATAACCATTCTTCATATAAAATAACACTTGATATAAATAATTAACTCTGGAATCTGTCCATCTGAATTAATAAAAACATGGGAATATAAATTACATTTGCACAGAAGACTCAGCCAAAACAGACAGAACATCCTGGTATGGACAACTGCAAAAAACTTTAATTAGTTAACTGTATTGTATACATATTTGAAATGATCAGCAAACTTTGCAATTACATATCAAATTTATTAATATAATTGTTGGAGTGTAAGCCTTAATTATATAAATCCTTTCCATATTCAACATTCCTGCTTGGTATTCTTTTAGTGAAGACACCATTGTCTACAAAATCATATGTTCAGGTCTTAGTCACTGCTTCAAAAATGCACTAATACAAGGTTCATAATATTTTGGCCATTTCATTGATAATGGTCTTGCTGCATACAGTACTGTGTGAAGTAATACCTATACTGTAATTAAAACCTCTGTCTATACAACAGCGCATACATCTAACACTTAGGATTGTTAGCAGGGCTCTGTAAATAAAAAGTATAGAGTAATCAACAGTGAAATGTTAAGCATCTTTGTGTGCAGATATGCATGTATCTAGACCCCTTTCACTTCTAGGAAAAGGAAAGCTTTCTCCAAACTGGAAAGCAACAGTTGGTCCTCACATGAGAGGGACTGAGAAGTATCTCCAGGCCAACATATCCAGGGGGGCACACAAGGTGTTGTAATGAGTACAGCAGAGAGTATAATCAGTAAGGGGAGTACAATGAGAACAGCACAAAGAACAGAGGAAACATGACTAGTTGTTTTGCTTGCACGAGGGGCACCGAGATAGCTGTATATTTCCAGGCTGGCATATATCAGCGAGAAAAAAAAAAAAAAAAAAAAAAAAAAAAATGGGTGGTGGAATGAATACAGGATGTACTGTACATGTATGAGCTGGTGTTATAAGCACAGGAGAGTGAAAAAGAGAATTGTTGTAATGAGCAGGCTGGAGATGGAAGCAAAAGAGGTGATGTTGATGAATGTGGCAGCAGTGGTAGTGGTAATGATGGTTATGAATATGGTTGAGATGGTGATGAAGGTTGTGCTGTGGTGATGAAGGGTGTTGTGTTGTGCTGTACTCGCCTAGTTGTGCTTTGGGGTTGAGCTCTGGCTATTTGCGTCCCCTCTCGACTGTCAATCAACTGGTGTACAGATTCCTGAGCCTACTGGACTCTGTTATATCTACAGTACATTTGAAACTGTATGGAGTATGCTCCACAACATCACTGCCTAATGCATTCTATCTTAACTACTCTGACACTGAAAAAGTTATTTCTAATGTCCCTGTGGCTCATTTTGGTACTTAGTTTTCACCTGTGTCCCTTGTTCACGTACCTGCATGTTAAACAGTTTATCTTTATTTACCCTGTCAATTCCTCTGAGATTTGTAGGTAGTGATCATGTCTCCCCAATCTCTCCTGTCTTCCAGTAATATGAGGTGCATTTCACGCAGCTTTTCCTCATAACTCATGTCTCTTAGTTCTGGGACTAGCCCAGTGCATACCTCTGAATGTTTTCCAGCTTCACCTTGTGCTTGACAAGTACAGGCTCCATGCTGGGACTGCATACTCCAAGATTGGTCTCACATATGTGGAATACAAGGTTTTGAAGGATGCCTTACACAGGTTCCTGAAGGCAGTCCTGAGTTAGTCAGCCTTGCATACGCTGCAGATGTTATTCTTTTTATGTGGGCTTAAGGAGACAGGTTTGGCATGATATCAACTCCTAGATCTTTTTCCATATCCATTTCATGAAGGACTCTGTCTGTGTGTCTCTGTCTGTCTGTCTGTCTGTCTGGTCTGGTGTAATTACCTAAGTGTAGTTACAGGATGGAGCTACGCTCGTGGTGTCCCGTCTTCCCAGCACTCTTTGTCATATAACGCTTTGAAACTACTGACTGTCTTGGCCTCCACCACCTTCTCACTTAACTTGTTCCAACCGTCTACCACTCTATTTGCGAAGGTGAATTTTCTTACGTTTCTTCGGCATCTGTGTTTAGCTAGTTTAAATCTATGACCTCTTGTTCTTGAAGTTCCAGGGCT
>WNGS01002786.1:22264-37907 GCA_020271785.1 Procambarus virginalis | reverse complement strand
TACAAATGAAACTAAGGTGTGGAGATGAGCTGGAGTTCGGTAACTGACTTGATCTTATTTACGGTGTCTGATATACAGAGGGTATAAGTTTTAGGAAATTGAATAGGTATTAACGAAGATACGAGAGGGAACAAAGTCTGAGGACAGGAGCTAGAACTCAGTAATTGTTTGGAACTATTTTACTATGTCTGAAATACAGAGGGTAAAAAATTCAGGGAATTTGATTAGGTATTAACGAAGATATGTGAGGGAAGTAGAGTGCGGGACGGGAGCTAGAGTTCGGTAATTGTTCGGAACTATTTTACTCTGTCTGAAATACATCGGGTAAAAATTTCAGGGAATTTGATTAGGTATTAACGAAGATACGAGAGAGAACTAAGGCGGAGGACAAGAGCTAGAGTTTGGTAAATCTGTTATCTTTACTTACTCAGTTAGAAGTATGGCTGGTTTAAATTTTAATGAAAATTAATGAGTTATTAACGAAGATGTGCGATGGAACTAAGGTGGAGGCCAAGAGCTGGAGCTCGGTAACTAATTTACCGTATTGTACTGCGATTGAAATATGGCTATTTAAAATTTTAGGGGGATTTGACTGTTAGTAAAGAAGTTACGGGGATAAACTAAGGCGGGGACAGGAGCTAGAACTTGCTTACTGAATTGATTTGATTTACTATGTCTGAAAAAAGATTGTTTAAAATTTCAGGGGGATTGGTTAGGTATTAACGAAGATACGAGAGAGAGCTAAGGCGGAGGACAAGAGCTGGAGCTCGGTAACTAAATTACTGTATTCAACTACGTTTGAAATAGCTATGTTTTAAATCTAGAAGAAAATGATTGGATACTAAAGAAGATGTATTAGTAAAACTAAGGCGGGGACAGGAGCTAGAACTTGCTTACTAACACGATTTATTTGTGTAAAACTGGCAAGTTTAATGAAAAGGAATAAACATTACGATGTACGGAATTATGAAAATATGACTTACCTGGGGGAGAGAGAGAGAGAGAGAGAGAGAGAGAGAGAGAGAGAGAGAGAGAGGAGAGAGAGAGAGAGAGAGAGAGAGAGAGAAAGAGAGAGAGATTGAGATATGGAGAAGATAAGATAAGATAAGATTACGGAGGTGACCTGAAGGCAGCGTCTGGCTGGCTGTGTAAACACAGGTGACGCAGGGTGTAGGGAGGGAAGGGGAAGGGGGGTGTGTGAGGTAAGATGACTCGCAGGTGTGAGGTGGGAGCAGGAGATGTAGGGGGGTGGGGAAGGCAGGGCGATGGCTAGGTAATGATTTAGTTATATAGCCATATACTAGTTTCTAAGTACGAATCCTACTTAAATGTATACGGCCTAAATATTGATTTATTATAGGTAAGAACTCTGAAAAAAAATTTGAATTTTCCCTATAAGAACTTTAACAAACTTCTATGACATTATTTTCATCATAAGAATTCCTTAATAAACTTCTAAATCTCAGAAATTATTTTCCTCATAAGAATTTCCTATTTCAAATTTCTGTGACTGCCCAATTTTACCTGAAACCCCTGACGGTCCACACACGAATTTCCAAAAAAAACAAAAATTCGTGTGTGGACCGTCATCCCTACTACTGCTGGTGCTCCCAGACCAAGGATGGTGTCATGCACACTGTGGTAGCTGGTGCTTCCTGACCCAAGGATGGTGTCATGCACACTGTGGTAGCTGGTGCTTCCTGACCCAAGGATGGTGTCATGCACACTGTGGTAGCTGGTGCTTCCTGACCCAAGGATGGTGTCATGCACACTGTGGTAGCTGGTGCTTCCTGACCCAAGGATGGTGTCATGCACACTGTGGTAGCTGGTGCTTCCTGACCCAAGGATGGTGTCATGCACACTGTGGTAGCTGGTGCTTCCTGACCCAAGGATGGTGTCATGCACACTGTGGTAGCTGGTGCTTCCTGACCCAAGGATGGTGTCATGCACACTGTGGTAGCTGGTGCTTCCTGACCCAAGGATGGTGTCATGCACACTGTGGTAGCTGGTGCTTCCTGACCCAAGGATGGTGTCATGCACACTGTGGTAGCTGGTGCTTCCTGACCCAAGGATGGTGTCATGCACACTGTGGTAGCTGGTGCTTCCTGACCCAAGGATGGTGTCATGCACACTGTGGTAGCTGGTGCTTCCTGACCCAAGGATGGTGTCATGCACACTGTGGTAGCTGGTGCTTCCTGACCCAAGGATGGTGTCATGCACACTGTGGTAGCTGGTGCTTCCTGACCCAAGGATGGTGTCATGCACACTGTGGTAGCTGGTGCTTCCTGACCCAAGGATGGTGTCATGCACACTGTGGTAGCTGGTGCTTCCTGACCCAAGGATGGTGTCATGCACACTGTGGTAGCAGGTGCTCCCACACCCCAGGATGGTGTCATGCACAGTATGGTAGCTGGTGCTTCCTGACCATAGGATGGTGTCACGCACGCTATGGTAGCTGGTGCTCCCAGACCCCAGGATGGTGTCATGCACACTATGGTAGCTGGTGCTCCCTGACCCCAGGATGGTGTCATGCACACTATGGTAGCTGGTGCTCCCAGACCCCAGGATGGTGTCATGCACACTATGGTAGCTGGTGCTCCCAGAACCCAGGATGGTGTCATGCACACTATGGTAGCTGGTGCTCCCACACCCCTGGATGGTGTCATGCACACTAAGGTAGCTGGTGCTCCCAGACCCCAGGATGGTGTCATGCACACTATGGTAGCTGGTGCTTCCTGACCCCAGGATGGTGTCATGCACACTATGGTAGCTGGTGCTCCCACACCCAAGGATGGTGTCATGCACACTATGGTAGCTGGTGCTCCCACACCCCAGGATGGTGTCATGCACACTATGTTGGCTGGTGCTCCCAGATCCCAGGAGGTGTCATGCACACTATGGTAGCTGGTGCTCCCAGATCCCTGGATGGTGTCATGCACACTATGGTAGCTGGTGCTCCCTGACCCCAGGATGGTGTCATGCACACTATGGTAGCAGGTGCTCCCAGACCCCAGGATGGTGTCATGCACACTATGGTAGATGGTGCTCCCAGACCCCAGAATGGTGTCATGCACACTATGGTAGCTGGTGCTCCCAGATCCCAGGATGGTGTCATGCACACTATGGTAGCTGGTGCTCCCAGACCCCAGGATGGTGTCATGCACACTATGGTAGCTGGTGCTCCGTGACCCCAGGATGATGTCATGCACACTATGGCAGCAGGTGCTCCATGACCCCAGGATGGTTGTGGTGATGGTGTCATGCACACTATGGTAGCTGGTGCTCCCTGACCCCATGATGGTGTCATGCACACTAGGAAAGCTGGTGCTTCCTGACCCCAGGATGGTGTCATGCACACTATGGTAGCTGGTACTCCCAGACCCCAGGATGGTGTCATGCACACTATGGTAGCTGGTGCTCCCAGATCCCAGGATGGTGTCATGCACACTATGGTAGCTGGTGCTCCCAGACCCCAGGATGGTGTCATGCACACTATGGTAGCTGGTGCTCCCTGACCCCTGGATGGTGTCATGCACACTATGGTAGCTGGTGCTCCCAGACCCCAGGATAGTGTCATGCACACTATGGTAGCTGGTGCTCCCAGACCCCAAGATGGTGTCATGTACACTATGGTAGTTGGTGCTCCCTGACCCCTGGATGGTGTCATGTACACAATAGTAGCTGGTCCTCCCTGACCCCAGGATGGTGTCATGCACACTATGGTAGCTGGTGCTCCCAGACCCCAGGATGGTGTCATGCACCCTATGGTAGCTGGTGCTCCCTGACCCCAGGATGGTGTCATGCACCCTATGGTATCTGGTGCTCCCTGACCCCAGGATAGTGTCATGCACACTATGGTAGCTGGTGCTCCCAGACCCCAGGATGGTTGTGGCCATAGTGTCATGCACACTATGGAAGCTGGTGCTCCCGGAACCCAGGATGGTGTCATGCACCCTATGGTAGCTGGTGCTCCCTAACTCCAGGATAGTGTCATGCACACTATGGTAGCAGGTGCTCCCAGACCCCAGGATGGTTGTGGTGATAGTGTCATGCACACTATGGTAGCAGGTGCTCCCAGACCCCAGGATGGTGTCATGCACACAATGGTGGCTGATGCTCCCAGAACCCTGGATGGTGTCATGCACACTATGGTAGCTGATGCTCCCTGACCCCAGGATGGTGTCATGCACACTATGGTAGCTGATGCTCCCTGACTCCAAGATGGTGTCATGCACACTATGGTAGCTGGTGCTCCCTGACCCCAGGATGGTTGTGGGGGTGGTGTCATGCACACCATGGTAGCAGGTGCTCCCAGACCCAAGGATGGTGTCATGCACACTATGGTAGCAGGTGCTCCCTGACCCCAGGATGTTGTCATGCACACTATGGTTGCTGGTGCTCCCTGACCCCAGGATGGTGTCATGCACACTATGGTAGCTGGTGCTCCCTGACACCAAGATGGTTGTGGTGATGGTGTCATGCATACTATGGTAGCAATTGCTCTCAGACCCCAGGATGGTTGTGGTGATGGTGTCATGCACACTATGGTAGCTTGTGCTCCCAGACCCCAGGATGGTTGTGGTGGTGGTGTCATGCACACTATGGTAGCTTGTGCTCCCAGACCCCAGGATGGTGTCATGCACATTATGGTAGCAGGTGCTCCCTGACCCCAGGATGGTGTCATGCACACTATGGTAGCAGGTGCTCCAAGACCCCAGGATGGTTGTGGTGGTGGTGTCGTGCACACTATGGTAGCATGTGCTCTCTGACCCCAGGATGGTGTCATGCACACTATGGTAGCAGGTGCTCCAAGACCCCAGGATGGTTGTGGTCGTGGTGTCATGCACACTATGGTAGCAGGTGCTCCCTGACCCCAGGATGGTTGTGGTGGTGGTGTCATGCACACTATGGTAGCTTGTGCTCCTAGACCCCAGTATGGTGTCATGCACACCATGGTAGCAGGTGCTCCAGACCCCACGATGGTTGTGGTGGTCGTGGTGTCATGCACACTATGGTAGCTGGTGCTCCTTGACCCCAGGATAGTGTCATGCACACTATGGTAGCTGGTGCTCCCAGACCCCAGGATGGTGTCATGCACACTATGGTAGCTGGTGCTCCCTGACCCCACGATTTTGTCATGCACACTATGGTAGCAGGTGCTCCCAGACCCCAGGATGGTGTCATGCACACTATGGTAGCTGGTGCTCCCTGACCCCAGGATGGTGTCATGCACACTATGGTAGCAGGTGCTCCCTGACCCCAGGATGGTTGTGGTGATAGTGTTATGCACACTATGGTAGCTGGTGCTACCTGACCCCAGGATGGTGTCATGCACACTATGGTAGCAGGTGCTCCCTGACCCCAGGATGGTGTCATGCCCACAATGGTAGCAGGTGCTCCCAGACCCCAGGATGGTGTCATGAACACTATGGTAGCTGGTGCTCCCTGGCCCCAGGATGGTGTCATGCCCACTATGGTAGCAGGTGCTACCTGACCCCAGGATGGTTTTGGTGATGGTGTCATGCACACTATGGTAGCAGGAGCTCTCTGACCCCAGGATGGTGTCATGCCCACAATGGTAGCAGGTGCTCCCAGACCCCAGGATGGTGTCATGCACACTATGGTAGCAGGTGCTTCCAGATCCCAGGATGGTGTCATGCACACTATGGTAGCTGGTGCTCCCAGACCCCAGGATGGTGTCATGTACACTATGGTAGCTGGTGCTCCGTGACCCCAGGATGATGTCATGCACACTATGGCAGCAGGTGCTCCCTGACCCCAGGATGTTTGAGGTGATGGTGTCATGCACACTATGGTAGCTGGTGCTTCCTGACCCCAGGATGGTTGCGGTGATGGTGTCATGCACACTATGGTAGCTGGTGCTCCCAGACCCAAGATGGTGTAATGCACACTATGGTAGCTAGTGCTCCCTGACCCCAGGATGGTGTCATGCACACTATGATAGCTGGTGCTCCTGATCCCAGGATGGTGTCATGCACACTATGGTAGCTGATGCTCCAAGACCCCAGGATGGTGTCATGCACACTATGGTAGCTGATGCTCCCAGACCCCAGGATGGTGTATTGCACACTATGGTAGCTGATGCTCCCAGACCCCAGGATGGTGTCATGCACACTATGGTAGGTTGTGCTTCCTGACCCCAGGATGGTTGCGGTGATGGTGTCATGCACACTATGGAAGCTGGTGCTCCCAGACCCCAAGATGGTGTCATGCACACCATGGTAGCTGGTGCTTCCTGAACCCAGGATAGTGTTATGCACACTATGGTAGCTGGTGCTCCGTGACCCAGGATGGTGTCATGCACCCTATGGTAGCTGGTGCTCCCTGACCCCAGGATGGTGTCATGCACCCTATGGTATCTGGTGCTCCCTGACCCCAGGATAGTGTCATGCACACTATGGTAGCTGGTGCTCCCAGACCCCAGGATGGTTGTGGCCATAGTGTCATGCACACTATGGTAGCTGGTGCTCCCGGACCCCAGGATGGTGTCATGCACCCTGTGGTAGCTGTGCTCCTGACCCCAGGATAGTGTCATGCACACTATGGTAGCTGGTGCTCCCAGACCCCAGGATGGTTGTGGTGATAGTGTCATGCACACTATTGGTAGCAGGAGCTCCCAGACCCCAGGATGGTGTCATGCACACTATGGTGGCTGATGCTCCCAGAACCCTGGATGGTGTCATGCACATTATGGTAGCTGATGCTCCCTGACCCCAGGATGGTGGCATGCACACTATGGTAGCTGATGCTCCCTGACTCCAGGATGGTGTCATGCACACTATGGTAGCTGGTGCTCCCTGACCCCAGGATGGTTGTGGGGGTGGTGTCATGCACACCATGGTAGCAGGTGCTCCCAGACCCAAGGATGGTGTCATGCACACTATGGTAGCTGGTGCTCCCTGACCCAGGATGGTGTCATGCACACTATGGTTGCTGGTGCTCCCTGACCCAGGGATGGTGTCATGCACACTATGGTAGCTGGTGCTCCCTGACACCAAGATGGTTGTGGTGATGGTGTCATGCACACTATGGTAGCAATTGCTCTCAGACCCCAGGATGGTTGTGGTGATGGTGTCATGTACACTATGGTAGCTTGTGCTCCCAGACCCCAGGATGGTTGTGGTGGTGGTGTCATGCACACTATGGTAGCTTGGGCTCCCAAACCCCAGGATGGTGTCATGCACACTATGGTAGCAGGTGCTCCCTGACCCCAGGATAGTGTCATGCACACTATGGGAGCAGGTGCTCCAAGACCCAGGATGTTGTGGTGGTGGTGTCATGCTCACTATGGTAGCATGTGCTCTCTAACCCCAGGATGGTGTCATGCACACTATGGTAGCAGGTGCTCCCTGACCCCAGGATGGTTGTGGTGGTGGTGTCATGCACACTATGGTAGCTTGTGCTCCTAGACCCCAGTATGGTGTCATGCACACCATGGTAGCAGGTGCTCCAGACCCCACGATGGTTGTGGTGGTGGTTGGTGTCATGCACACTATGGTAGCTGGTGCTCATTGACCCCAGGATAGTGTCATGCACAGTATGGTAGCTGTTGCTCCCAGACCCCAGGATGGTGTCGTGCACACTATGGTAGCTGGTGCTCCCTGACCCCAGGATTTTGTCATGCACACTATGGTAGCAGGTGCTCCCAGACCCAGGATAGTGTCATGCACACTATGGTAGCTGGTGCTCCCTGACCCCAGGATGGTGTAATGCACACTATGGTAGCAGGTGCTCCCTGACCCCAGGATGTTGTGGTGATAGTGTTATGCACACTATGGTAGCTGGTGCTCCCTGACCCCAGGATGGTGTCATGCACACTATGGTAGCAGGTGCTCCCTGACCCCAGGATGGTGTCATGCCCACAATGGTAGCAGGTGCTCCCAGACCCAGGATGGTGTCATGCACCCTATGGTATCTGGTGCTCCCGACCCCAGGATAGTGTCATGCACACTATGGTAGCTGGTGCTCGAAGACCCAGGATGGTTGTGGCCATAGTGTCATGCACACTATGGTAGCTGGTGCTCCCGGACCCCAGGATGGTGTCATGCACCCTATGGTAGCTGGTGCTCCCTGACCCCAGGATAGTGTCATGCACACTATGGTAGCTGGTGCTCCCAGACCCCAGGATGGTTGTGGTGATAGTGTCATGCACACTATGGTAGCAGGTACTCCCAGACCCCAGGATGGTGTCATGCACACTATGGTGGCTGATGCTCCCAGAACCCTGGATGGTGTCATGCACACTATGGTAGCTGATGCTCCCTGACCCCAGTATGGTGTCATGCACACTATGGTAGCTGATGCTCCCTGACTCCAGGATGGTGTCATGCACACTATGGTAGCTGGTGCTCCCTGACCCCAGGATGGTGTCATGCACACTATGGTAGCAGGTGCTCCCTGACCCCAGGATGGTTGTGGTGATAGTGTTATGCACACTATGGTAGCTGGTGCTCCCTGACCCCAGGATGGTGTCATGCACACTATGGTAGCAGGTGCTCCCTGACCCCAGGATGGTGTCATGCCCACAATGGTAGCAGGTGCTCCCAGACCCCAGGATGGTGTCATGAACACTATGGTAGCTGGTGCTCCCTGGCCCCAGGATGGTGTCATGCCCACTATGGTAGCAGGTGCTACCTGACCCCAGGATGGTTTTGGTGATGGTGTCATGCACACTATGGTAGCAGGTGCTCCCTCACCCCAGAATGGTGTCATGCAAACTATTGTAGCTGGTGCTCCTAGACCCCAGGATGGTGTCATGCACACCATGGTAGCTGGTGCTTCCTGACCCCAGGATTCTGTTATGCACAGTATGGTAGCTGGTGCTCCAAGACCCCAGGATGGTGTCATGCACCCTATGGTATCTGGTGCTCCCTGACCCCAGGATAGTGTCATGCACACTATGGTAGCTGGTGCTCCCAGACCCCAGGATGGTGTCATGCACACTATGGTAGCAGGTGCTCCAAGAGCCCAGGATGGTTGTGGTGGTGGTGTCATGCACACTATGGTAGCATGTGCTCTCTGACCCCAGGATGGTGTCATGCACACTATGGTAGCAGGTGCTCCAAGACCCCAGGATGGTTGTGGTCGTGGTGTCATGCACACTATGGTAGCAGGTGCTCCCTGACCCCAGGATGGTTTGTGGTGGTGGTGTCATGCACACTATGGTAGCTTGTGCTCCTAGACCCCAGTATGGTGTCATGCACACCATGGTAGCAGGTGCTCCAGACCCCACGATGGTTGTGGTGGTGGTGGTGTCATGCACACTATGGTAGCTGGTGCTCCTTGACCCCAGGATAGTGTCATGCACACTATGGTAGCTGGTGCTCCCAGACCCCAGGATGGTGTCATGCACACTATGGTACCTGGTGCTCCCTGACCCCAGGATGGTTGTGGTGATAGTGTTATGCACACTATGGTAGCTGGTGCTCCCTGACCCCAGGATGGTGTCATGAACACTATGGTAGCAGGTGCTCCCTCACCCCATGATGGTGTCATGCCCACTATGGTAGCAGGTGCTCCCAGACCCCAGGAGGGTGTCATGCCCTCTATGGTAGTTGGTGCTCCCAGACCTCAGTATGGTTGTGGTGATGGTGTCATGCACACTATGGTAGCTGGTGGTCCTAGACACAGTATAGTTGTGGTTATGGCGTTATGCACACTATGGTAGCTGGTGCTCCCAGACCCCAAGATGGTGTCATGCACACCATGGTAGCTGGTGCTTCCTGACCCCAGGATTCTGTTATGCACACTGTGGTAGCTGGTGCTCCCTGACCCCAGGATGGTGTCATGCACCCTATGGTAGCTGGTGCTCCCAGACCCCAGGATGGTGTCATGCACCCTATGGTATCTGGTGCTCCCTGACCCCAGGGTAGTGTTATGCACACTATGGTAGCTGGTGCTCCCAGACCCCAGGATGGTTGTGGCCATAGTGTCATGCACACTATGGTAGCTGGTGCTCCCGGACCCCAGGATGGTGTCATGCACCCTATGGTAGCTGGTGCTCCCTGACCCCAGGATAGTGTCATGCACACTATGGTAGCTGGTGCTCCCAGACCCCAGGATGGTGTGGTGATAGTGTCATGCACACTATGGTAGCAGGTGCTCCCAGACCCCAGGATGGGTCATGCACACTATGGTGGCTGATGCTCCCAGAACCCTGGATGGTGTCATGCACACTATGGTAGCTGATGCTCCCTGACCCCAGTATGGTGTCATGCACACTATGGTAGCTGATGCTCCCTGACTCCAGGATGGTGTCATGCACACTATGGTAGCTGGTGCTCCCTGACCTCAGGATGGTTGTGGGGGTGTGTCATGCACACCATGGTAGCAGGTGCTCCCAGACCCAAGGATGGTGTCATGCACACTATGGTAGCTGGTGCTCCCTGACCCCAGGATGGTGTCANAGATGGTGTCATGCACACTATGGTAGCTGGTGCTCCCACACCCAAGGATGGTGTCATGCACAGTATGGTAGCTGGTGCTCCCTGAACCAGGATGGTTGTAGTGGTGGTGTCATGCACACAATGTTGCTGGTGCTCCCAGATCCCAGGATGGTGTCATGCACACTATGGTAGCTGGTGCTCCAGATCCCTGGATGGTGTCATGCACACTATGGTAGCTGGTGCTCCCAGACCCCAGGATGGTTGTGGTGATGGTGTCATGAGCACTATGTTGGCTGGTGCTCCCAGATCCCTGGATGGTGTCATGTACACTATGGTAGCTGTTGCTCCCTGAACCAAGGATGGTTGTGCTGGTGGTGTCATGCACACTATGTTGGCTGGTGCTCCCAGATCCCAGGATGGTGTCATGCACAGTATGGTAGCAGGTGCTCCCAGACCCCAAGATGGTGTCATGCACACTATGGTAGCTGGTGCTCCCAGACCCCAGATGGTGTCATGCACACTATGGTAGCTGGTGCTCCGTGACCCCAGGATGGTGTCATGCACACTATGGTAGCTGATGCTCCGAGACCCAGGATGGTGTCATGCACACTATGGTAGCTGGTGCTCCCAGACCCCAAGATAGTGTCATGCACACTATGGTAGCTGGTGCTCCAGACCCCAAGATGGTGTCATGCACACTATGGTAGCTGGTGCTCCCAGACCCCAGGATGGTGTCATGCACACTATGGTAGCTGGTGCTCCCAGACCCCAAGATGGTGTCATGCACACTATGGTACCTGGTGCTCCCAGACCCCAAGATGGTGTCATGCACACTATGGTAGCTGGTGCTCCCAGACCCCAAGAAGGTGTCATGCACACTATGGTAGCTGGTGCTCCCAGACCCCAGGATGGTGTCATGCACACTATGGCAGCAGGTGCTCCATGACCCCAGGATGGTTGTGGTCATGGTGTCATGCACACTATGGTAGCTGGTGCTCCCAGACCCCAGGATGGTGTCATGCACACTATGGTAGCTGGTGCTCCCAGACCCCAGGATGGTGTCATGCACACTAGGGTAGCAGGTGCTCCCAGACCCCAGGATGGTGTCATACACACTATGGTAGCTGGTGCTCCCAGACCCCAGGATGGTGTCATGCACACTATGGTAGCTGGTGCTCCCAGACCCCAGGATGGTTGTGGTGATGGTGTCATGCACACTATGGTAGCTGGTGCTCCCTGATCCCAGGATGGTTGTGGTGATGGTGTCATGCACACTATGGTAGCTGGTGCTCCCAGACCCCAGGATGGTTGTGGTGATGGTGTCATGCACACTATGGTAGCTGGTGCTCCCTGATCCCAGGATGGTTGTGGTGATGGTGTCATGCACACTATGGTAGCTGGTGCTCCCAGATCCAAGGATGGTGTCATGCACAGTATGGTAGCTGGTGCTTCCTGACCCCAGGATGGTGTCATGCACACTATGGTAGCTGGTGCTCCCACACCCAAGGATGGTGTCATGCACAGTATGGTAGCTGGTGCTCCCTGAACCCAGATCGTTGTGGTGGTGGTGTCATGCACACTATGTTGGCTGGTGCTCCAGATCCCAGGATGGTGTCATGCACACTATGGTAGCTGGTGCTCCCAGATCCCAGGATGGTGTCATGCTCACTATGTAGCTGGTGCTCCCAGATCCCTGGATGGTGTCATGCACACTATGGTAGCTGGTGCTCCCAGACCCCAGGATGGTGTCATGTACAATATGGTAGCTGGTGCTCCCTGACCCCAGGATGGTTGTGGTGATGGTGTCATGTACACTATAGTAGCTGGTGCTCCCAGACCCCAGGATGGTGTCATGCACACTTTGGTAGCTGGTGCTTCCAGACCCCAGGATGGTTGTGGTCATGGTGTCATGCACACTATGGTAGCTGGTGCTCACACACCCCTGGATGGTGTCATGTACACTATGGTAGCTGGTGCTCCCGGACCCCAGGATGGTTGTGGTGATGGTGTCATGCACACTATGTTGGCTGGTGCTCCCAGATCCCAGGATGGTGTCATGCACACTATGGTAGCTGGTGCTCCCTGACCCCAGGATGGTGTTATGCACACTATGGTAGCAGGTGCTCCCAGACCCCAGGATGGAGTCATGCACACTATGGTAGCAGGTGCTCTCAGATCCCAGGATGGTGTCATGCACACTATGGTAGCTGGTGCTCCCAGACCCCAGGATGGTGTCATGCACACTGTGGTAGCTGGTGCTCCCAGACCGCAGGTTGGTGTCATGCACACTATGGCAGCAGGTGCTCCATGACCCCAGGATGGTTGTGGTGATGGTGTCATGCACACTATGGTAGCTGGTGCTCACAGACCCCAGGATGGTGTCATGCACACTGTGGTAGCTGGTGCTCCCAGACCGCAGGATGGTGTCATACACACTATGGTAGCTGGTGGTCGAAGACCCCGGATGGTGTCATGCACACTATGGTAGCTGGTGCTCCGTGACCCAGGATGGTGTCATGCACACTATGGTAGCTGGTGCTTGAAGACCCCAAGGATGGTGTCATGCACACTGCGGTAGCTGGTGCTCCCAGACCTCAGGATGGTGTCATGTACACTATGGTAGCTGGTGCTCCCAGACCCCAGGATGGTGTCATGCACACTATGGTAGCTGGTGCTCCGTGACCCCAGGATGGTGTCATGTACACTATGGTAGCTGCTGCTCCCAGACCCCAGGATGGTGTCATGTGCACTATGGTAGCTGGTGCTCCCAGACCCCAGGATGGTGTCATGCACACTGTGGTAGCTGGTGCTCCGTGACCCCTGGATGGTGTCATGCACACTATGGCAGCAGGTGCTCCATGACCCCAGGATGGTTGTGGTGATGGTGTCATGCACACTATGGTAGCTGGTGCTCCCAGACCCCAGGATGGTGTCATGCACACTATGGTAGCTGGTGCTCCCAGACCCCAGGATGGTGTCATGCACACTATGGTAGCAGGTGCTCCCAGACCCCAGGATGGTGTCATGCACACTATGGTAGCTGGTGCTCCCAGACCCCAGGATGGTGTCATGCACACTATGGTAGCTGGTGCTCCCAGACCCCAGGATGGTTGTGGTCATGGTGTCATGCACACTATGGTAGCTGGTGCTCCCAGACCCCAGGATGGTTGTTGTGATGGTGTCATGCACACTATGGTAGCTGGTGCTCCCAGACCCCAGGATGGTGTCATGCACACTATGGTAGCTGGTGCTCCCTGATCCCAGGATGGTTGTGGTGATGGTGTCATGCACACTATGGTAGCTGGTGCTCCCTGATCCCAGTATGGTTGTGGTGATGGTGTCATGCACACTATGGTAGCTGGTGCTCCCAGACCCCAGGATGGTTGTGGTGATGGTGTCATGCACACTATGGTAGCTGGTGCTTCCAGACCCCAGGATGGTTGTGGTGATGGTGTCATGCACACTATGGTAGCTGGTGCTCCCTGATCCCAGGATGGTTGTACTCACCTAGTTGTACTCACCTAGTTGTGCTTGCGGGGGTTGAGCTCTGGCTCTTTGGTCCCGCCTCTCAACCGTCAATCAACAGGTGTACAGTTTCCTGAGCCTAATGGGCTCTATCATATCTACACATGCACACTGTGTAGCTGTAACTACCATACCATGAGCTACCATAGTGTGCATGACACCATCACCACAACCATACTGGCGTCTGGGAGCACCAGCTACCATAGTGTGCATAACACCATGACCACAACCATCCTGGGGTCTGGGAGCACCAGCTACCATAGTGTGCATGACACCATCACAACAACCATCCTGGGGTCTGGGAGCACCAGCTACCATAGTGTGCATGACACCATCACCACAACCATACTGGCGTCTGGGAGCACCAGCTACCATAGTGTGCATGACACCATGACCACAACCATCCTGGGGTCTGGGAGCACCAGCTACCATAGTGTGCATGACACCATCCTGGGGTCTGGGAGCACCAGCTACCATAGTGTGCATGACACCATCCTGGGGTCTGGGAGCACCTGCGGGGGTTGAGCTCTGGCTCTTTGGTCCCGCCTCTCAACCGTCAATCAACAGGTGTACAGTTTCCTGAGCCTAATGGGCTCTATCATATCTACACATGCACACTGTGGTAGCTGGTGCTCCGTGACCCCTGGATGGTGTCATGCACACTATGGCAGCAGGTGCTCCATGACCCCAGGATGGTTGTGGTGATGGTGTCATGCACACTATGGTAGCTGGTGCTCCCAGACCCCAGGATGGTGTCATGCACACTATGGTAGCTGGTGCTCCCAGACCCCAGGATGGTGTCTGGATTAAGGATTAAGACAGAGGAGGACAGCTTGAGACTTCAAGAAGACCTGGACAAGCTGCAGGAATGGTCGAACAAATGGCTGTTAGAGTTTAACCCAAGCAAATGTAATGTAATGAAGATAGGGGTAGGAAGCAGGAGACCAGATACAAGGTATCATTTGGGAGATGAAATACTTCAAGAGTCAGAGAGAGAGAAAGACCTGGGGGTTGATATCACGCCAGACCTGTCCCCTGAAGCTCATATCAAGAGGATAACATCAGCAGCATATGCCAGGTTGGCTAACATAAGAACGGCCTTTAGAAACTTGTGTAAGGAATCTTTCAGAACATTATATACCACATATGTCAGACCAATCCTGGAGTATGCGGCTCCAGCATGGAGTCCCTATCTAGTCAAGCATAAGACTAAACTGGAAAAGGTTCAAAGGTTTGCCACCAGACTAGTACCCGAGCTGAGAGGTATGAGCTACGAGGAGCGACTGCAGGAATTAAACCTCACTTCGTTGGAAGACAGAAGAGTTAGGGGGGACATGATCACCACATTCAAGATTCTCAGGGGAATCGACAGGGTTGATAAAGACAGGCTGTTTAACACAAGGGGCACACGCACTAGGGGACACAGGTGGAAGCTGAGTGCCCAAATGAGCCACAGAGATATTAGAAAGAACTTTTTTAGTGTCAGAGTGGTTGACAAATGGAATGCATTAGGAAGCGATGTGGTGGAGGCTGACTCCATACACAGTTTCAAATGTAGATATGATAGAGCCCATTAGGCTCAGGAAACTGTACACCTGTTGATTGACGGTTGAGAGGCGGGACCAAAGAGCCAGAGCTCAACCCCCGCAAGCACAACTAGGTGAGTACAACTAGGTGAGTACACAACACACACCACACACACCACACCACAT
>WNGS01002786.1:0-10615 GCA_020271785.1 Procambarus virginalis | reverse complement strand
TATTTGTGTATATATATATATATTGTGTATATATATATAATATATATTTGTGTATATATATATATTTGTGTATATATTTATATATATATTTGTGTATATATATATATTTGTGTATATATATATTTTATATATATATATATATATTTATATATAAATATATATATATATTTATATAAATATATATATATAAATATAGTTTTTGTATTTTTGCTGATTTGTTATGTAAATAATAAAAGAAATATAAATTATTTTATTGTTTTTACCCTTAAATTTGTAGTAATATTTACATTGAAAATAATATAATTAAATTTCAAGAATTTTATCTTTAAAGACAAAGATTTTAATTAAGAGCTTCAGATTAGGTTCAAAGCTTTCGTAAGAGATTCATATCGGTATATGAATGGATTATGAATGATTCATGTTAGGATTGTAAAGTTGTCACAACGTTTCTAATGTGTTAGATTCGTAGGTTTTGGTTGTAAGTTTTGGAAACCTATTTAATTCCACACAAAAAAACCTATCTGATACGAGAAAACGAACGTTTCCAATCCTTTCAAACACTTTCCAGATAGGTTGTGGCAACATAAAATTGTTTGCTGGGAACAGACCCCAGTATGGTTGTGGTGATGGTGTCATGCACACTATGGTAGCAGGTGCTCCCAAACCCCAAAATGGTGTCATGCACAATATGGTAGCTGGTGCTCCCTGACCCCAGGATGGTTGTGGTCATGGTGTCATGCTCACTATGGTAGCTGGTGCTCCCAGACCCCAGTATGGTTGTGGTCATGGTGTCATGCACACTATGGTAGCAGGTGCTCCAAGACCTTAGGATGGTTGTGGTGATGGTGTCATGCACACTATGGTAGCTGGTGCTCCCTGATCCCAGGATGGTTGTGGTGATGGTGTCATGCACACTATGGTAGCTGGAGCTCCCTGACCCAAGGATGGTGTTATGCACAGTATGGAAGCTGGTGCTTCCTGACCCCAGGATGGTGTCATGCACACTATGGTAGCTGGTGCTCCCACACCCAAGGATTGTGTCATGCACAGTATGGTAGCTGGTGCTCCCTGACCCCAGGATGGTTGTAGTGGTGGTGTCATGCACACTATGCTAGCTGATGCTCCCAGATCCCAGGATGGTGTCATACACACTATGGTAGCTGGTGCTCCCAGATCCCTGGATGGTGTCATGCACAGTATGGTAGCTGGTGCTCCCTGACCCCATGATGGTTGTAGTGGTGGTGTCATGCACACTATGCTAGCTGATGCTCCCAGATCCCAGGATGGTGTCATGCACACTATGGTAGCTTGTGCTCCCAAATCCCTGGAAGGCGTCATGCATACGTGCTCCCAGACCCCAGGATAGTTGTGGTGATGGTGTCATGCACACTATGGTAGCTGGTGCTCCCAGATCCCAGGATGGTGTCATGCACACTATGGTAGCTGGTGCTCCCAGATCCCAGGATGGTGTCATGCACACTATGGTAGCTGGTGCTCCCTGACCCCATGATGGTTGTAGTGGTTTTGTCATGCACACTATGCTAGCTGATGCTCCCAGATCCCAGCATGGTGTCATGCACACTATGGTAGCTTGTGCTCCCAAATCCCTGGAAGGCGTCATGCATACGTGCTCCCAGACCCCAGGATAGTTGTGGTGATGGTGTCATGCACACTATGGTAGCTGGTGCTCCCAGATCCCAGGATGGTGTCATGCACACTATGGTAGCTGGTGCTCCCAGATCCCGATATGGTGTCATGCACACTATGGTAGCTGGTGCTCCCAGACCCCAGGATGGTGTCATGCACACTATGGTAGCTGGTGCTCCCTGACCCCAGGATGGTGTCATGCACACTATGGTAGCTGGTGCTCCCAGACCCCAAGATGGTTGTGGTGATGGTGTCATGCACTCTATGGTAGCTGGTGCTCCCTGATCCAAGGATGGTTGAGGTGATGGTGTCATGCACACTATGGTAGCTGGTGCTCCCTGACCCAAGGATGGTGTCATGCGCACTATGGTAGCTGGTGCTTCCTGACCCCAGGATGGTGTCATGCACACTATGGTAGCTGGTGCTCCCACACCCAAGGATTGTGTCATGCACAGTATGGTAGCTGGTGCTCCCTGACCCCAGGATGGTTGTAGTGGTGGTGTCATGCACACTATGGCAGCTGGTGCTCCCAGATCCCTGGATGGTGTCATGCACACTATGGTAGCTGGTGCTCCCTGACCCCAGGATGGTGTCATGCACACTATGGTTGCAGGTGCTCCCAGACCCAAGGATGGTGTCATGCACCCTATGGTAGCTAGTGCTCCCTGACCCCAGGATAGTGTCATGCACACTATGGTAGCAAGTGCTCCCAGACCCCAGGATAGTTGTGGTGATGGTGTCATGCACACTATGGTAGCTAGTGCTCCCAGACCCCAGGAAGGTGTCATGCACACTATGGTAGATGGTTCTTCCTGACCCCAGGATGGTGTCATGCACACTATGGTAGCAGGTGCTCCGTGACCCCAGGATGGTGTCATGCACACTATGGTAGCTGGTGCTCCCAGACCCCAGGATGGTGTCATGCACACTATGGTAGCAGGTGCTCCCAGACCCCAGGATGGTGTCATGCACACTATGGTAGCTGGTGATCCCAGACCCCAGGATGGTGTCATGCACACTATGGTAGCTGGTGCTCCCAGACCCCAGGATGGTGTCATGCACACTATGGTAGCTGGTGCTCCCAGACCCCAGGATGGTGTCATGCACACTATGGTAGCTGGTGCTCCCAGACCCCAAGATGGTTGTGGTGATGGTGTCATGCACTCTATGGTAGCTGGTGCTCCCTGATCCAAGGATGGTTGAGGTGATGGTGTCATGCACACTATGGTAGCTGGTGCTCCTGACCCAAGGATGGTGCAATGCACACTATGGTAGCTGGTGCTTCCTGACCCCAGGATGGTGTCATGCACACTATGGTAGCTGGTGCTCCCACACCCAAGGATTGTGTCATGCACAGTATGGTAGCTGGTGCTCCCTGACCCCAGGATGGTTGTAGTGGTGGTGTCATGCACACTATGGCAGCTGGTGCTCCCAGATCCCTGGATGGTGTCATGCACACTATGGTAGCTGGTGCTCCCTGACCCCAGGATGGTGTCATGCACACTATGGTTGCAGGTGCTCCCAGACCCAAGGATGGTGTCATGCACCTATGGTAGCTAGTGCTCCTGACCCCAGGATAGTGTCATGCACACTATGGTAGCAGTGCTCCCAGACCAGGATAGTTGTGGTGATGGTGTCATGCACACTATGGTAGCTAGTGCTCCAGACCCCAGGAAGGTGTCATGCACACTATGGTAGATGGTGCTTCCTGACCCCAGATGGTGTCATGCACACTATGGTAGCAGTGCTCCGTGACCCCAGGATGGTGTCATGCACACTANTGTCATACCAGTATGGTAGCTGGTGCTTCCTGACCCCAGGATGGTGTCATGCACACTATGGTAGCTGGTGCTCCCAGACCCCAGGATGGTGTCATGCACACTTTGGTAGCTGGTGCTCCTAGACCCCAGGATGGTGTCATGCACACTATGGTAGCTGGCGCTCCTAGACCCCAGGATGGTGTCATGCACACTATGGTAGCTGGTGCTCCCAGACCCCAGGATGGTGTCATGCACACTATGGTAGCTGGTGCTCCCAGACCCCAGGATGGTGTCATGCATACTATGGTAGCTGGTGCTCCCAGACCCCAGTATGGTGTCATGCACACTATGGTAGCTGGCGCTCCTAGACCCCAGGAAGGTGTCATGCACACTATGGTAGCTGGTGCTCCCAGACCCCAGGATGGTGTCATGCACACTATGGTAGCTGGTGCTCCCTGACCCCAGGATGGAGTCATGCACACTATGGTAGCTGGTGCACCCTGACCCCAGGATGGTGTCATGCACACTATGGTAGCAGGTGCTCCCAGACCCCAGGATAGAGTCATGCACACTATGGTAGCTGGTGCTCCCTGACCCCAGAATGGTGTCATGCACACTATGGTAGCTGGTGCTCCCAGACCCCAGGATGGTGTCATGCACACTATGGTAGCTGGTGCTCCCTGACCCAGGATGGTGTCATGCACACTATGGTAGCCGGTGCTCCCTGACCCCAGGATGGTGTCATGCACACTATGGTAGCAGATGCTCCCTGACCCCAGGATGGTGTCATGCACACTATGGTAGCAGGTGCTCCCTGACCCCAGGATGGTGTCATGCACACAATGGTAGCTGGTGCTCCCTGACCCCAGGATGGTGTCATGCACACTATGGTAGCTGGTGCTCCCAGACCCCAGGATGGTGTCATGCACACTATGGTAGCAGGTGCTCCCAGACCCCAGGATGGAGTCAGGCACACTATGGTAGCAGATGCTCCCAGACCCCAGGCTGGTGTCATGCACACTATGGTAGCTGGTGCTCCCAGACCCCATGATGGTGTCATGCACACTGTGGTAGCTGGTGCTCCCAGACCGCAGGATGTTGTCATGCACACTATGGTAGCTGGTGCTCGAAGACCCCAGGATGGTGTCATGCACACTATGGTAGCTGTTGCTCTGTGACCCCAGGATGGTGTCATGCACACTATGGTAGCTGGTGCTCGAAGACCCCAGGATGGTGTCATGCACACTGTGGTAGCTGGTGCTCCCAGACCCCAGGATGGTGTCATGTACACTATGGTAGCTGGTGCTCCCAGACCCCAGGATGGTGTCATGCACACTGTGGTAGCTGGTGCTCCGTGACCCCAGGATGGTGTCATGGACACTATGGCAGCAGGTGCTCCATGACCCCAGGATGGTTGTGGTGATGGTGTCATGCACACTATGGTAGCTGGTGCTCCCAGACCCCAGGATGGTTGTGGTCATGGTGTCATGCACATTATGGTAGCTGGTGCTCCCAGACGCCAGTATGGTTGTGGTGATGGTGTCATGCACACTATGGTAGCTGGTGCTCCCAGACCCCAGGATGGTTGTGGTGATGGTGTCATGCACACTATGGTAGCTGGTGCTCCCTGACCCCAGTATGGTTGTGGTGATGGTGTCATGCACACTATGGTAGCTGGTGCTCCCTGATCCCAGGATGGTTGAGGTGATGGTGTCATGCACACTATGGTAGCTGGTGCTCCCAGACCCAAGGATGGTGTCATGCACAGTATGGTAGCTGGTGCTTCCTGACCCCAGGATGGTGTCATGCACACTATGGTAGCTGGTGCTCCCAGACCCTGGTTGGTGTCATGCACAGTATGGTAGCTGGTGCTTCCTGAGTCCAGGATGGTGTCATGCACACTATGGTAGCTGGTGCTCCACACCCAAGGATGGTGTCATGCAAGTATGGTAGCTGGTGCTCCCTGAACCCAGGATGGTTGTAGTAGTGGTGTCATGCACACTATGTTGGCTGGTGCTCCCAGATCCCAGGATGGTGTCATGCACACTATGGTAGCTGGTGCTCCCAGATCCCTGGATGGTGTCATGCACACTATGGTAGCTGGTGCTCCCAGACCCCAGGATGGTTGTGGTGGTGGTGTCATGCACACTATGTTGGCTGGTGCTCCCAGATCCCTGGATGGTGTCATGCACACTATGGTAGCTGGTGCTCCCTGAACCCAGGATGGTTGTGGTGGTGGTGGCATGCACACTATGTTGGCTGGTGCTCCCAGATCCCAGGATGGTGTCATGCACACTATGGTAGCAGGTGCTCCCAGACCCCAGGATGGTGTCATGCACACTATGGTAGCTGGTGCTCCCAGACCCCAGGATGGTGTTATGCACACTATGGTGCTGGTGCTTCCAGACCCCAAGATAGTGTCATGCACACTATGGTAGCTGGTGCTTCCAGACCCCAAGATGGTGTCATGCACCCTATGGTAGCTGGTGCTCCGTGACCCCAGGATGGTGTCATGCACACTATGGTAGCTGATGCTCCCAGACCCCAGGATGGTGTCATGCACACTATGGTAGCTGGTGCTCCCAGACCCCAAGATGGTGTCATGCACACTATGGTAGCTGGTACTCCCAGACCCCAAGATGGTGTCATGCACACTACGGTAGCTGGTGCTCCCAGACCCATGGATGGTGTCATGCACAGTATGGTAGCTGGTGCTCCCAGACCCCAAGATGGTGTCATGCACACTATGGTAGCTGGTGCTCCCAGACCCCAAGATGGTGTCATGCACACTATGGTAGCTGGTGCTCCCAGACCCCAAGATGGTGTCATGCACACTATGGTAGCTGGTGCTCCCAGACCCCAGGATGGTGTCATGCACACTATGGCAGCAGGTGCTCCATGACCCCAGGATGGTTGTGGTGATGGTGTCATGCACACTATGGTAGCTGGTGCTTCCAGACCCCAGGATGGTGTCATGCACACTATGGTAGCTGATGCTCCCAGACCCCAGGATGGTGTCATGTACACTATGGTAGCAGGTGCTCTAAGACCCCAGGATGGTGTCATGCACACTATGGTAGCTGGTGCTCCCAGACCCAGGATGGTGTCATGCACATTATGGTAGCTGATGCTCCCAGACCCCAGGATGGTTGTGGTGATGGTGTCATGCACACTATGGTAGCTGGTGCTCCCTGATCACAGGATGGTTGTGGTGGTGGTGTCATGCACACTATGGTAGCTGGTGCTCCCAGACCCCAGGATGGTGTCATGCACACTGTGGTAGCTGGTGCTCCGTAACCCCAGGATGGTGTCATGGACACTATGGCAGCAGGTGCTCCATGACCCCAGGATGGTTGTGGTGATGGTGTCATGCACACTATGGTAGCTGGTGCTCCCAGACCCAGGATGGTGTCATGCACACTATGGTAGCTGGTGCTCCCAGACCCCAAGATGGTTGTGGTCATCTTGTCATGCACACTATGGTAGCTGGTGCTCCCAGACGCCAGTATGGTTGTGGTGATGGTGTCATGCACACTATGGTAGCTGGTGCTCCCAGACCCCAGGATGGTTGTGGTGATGGTGTCATGCACACTATGGTAGCTGGTGCTCCCTGACCCCAGTATGGTTGTGGTGATGGTGATATGCACACTATGGAAGCTGGTGCCTCCCTGATCCCAGGATGGTTGAGGTGATGGTGTCATGCACACTATGGTAGCTGGTGCTCCAGACCCAAGGATGGTGTCCTGCACAGTATGGTAGCTGGTGCTTCCTGACCCCAGGATGGTGTCATGCACACTATGGTAGCTGGTGCTCCCAGACCCTGGTTGGTGTCATGCACACTATGGTAGCTGGTGCTTCCTGAGCCCAGGATGGTGTCATGCACACTATGGTAGCTGGTGCTCCCACACCCAAGGATGGTGTCATGCAAGTATGGTAGCTGGTGCTCCCTGAACCCAGGATGGTTGTAGTAGTGGTGTCATGCACACTATGTTGGCTGGTGCTCCCAGATCCCAGGATGGTGTCATGCACACTATGGTAGCTGGTGCTCCCAGATCCCTGGATGGTGTCATGCACACTATGGTAGCTGGTGCTCCCAGACCCCAGGATGGTTGTGGTGGTGGTGTCATGCACACTATGTTGGCTGGTGCTCCCAGATCCCTGGATGGTGTCATGCACACTATGGTAGCTGGTGCTCCCTGAACCCAGGATGGTTGTGGGTGGTGGCATGCACACTATGTTGGCTGGTGCTCCCAGATCCCAGGATGGTGTCATGCACACTATGGTAGCAGGAGCTCCCAGACCCCAGGATGGTGTCATGCACACTATGGTAGCTGGTGCTCCCAGACCCCAGGATGGTGTTATGCACACTATGGTAGCTGGTGCTTCCAGACCCCAAGATGGTGTCATGCACACTATGGTAGCTGGTGCTCCCAGACCCCAGGATGGTGTTATGCACACTATGGTAGCTGGTGCTTCCAGACCCCAAGATAGTGTCATGCACACTATGGTAGCTGGTGCTTCCAGACCCCAAGATGGTGTCATGCACACTATGGTAGCTGGTGCTCCGTGACCCCAGGATGGTGTCATGCACACTATGGTAGCTGATGCTCCTAGACCCCAGGATGGTGTCATGCACACTATGGGAGCTGGTGCTCCCAGACCCCAAGATGGTGTCATGCACACTATGGTAGCTGGTACTCCCAGACCCCAAGATGGTGTCATGCACACTACGGTAGCTGGTGCTCCCAGACCCCAGATGGTGTCATGCACACTATGGTAGCTGGTGCTCCCAGACCCCAAGATGGTGTCGTGCACACTATGGTAGCTGGTGCTCCCAGATCCCAAGATGGTGTCATGCACACTATGGTAGCTGGTGCTCCCAGACCCCAAGATGGTGTCATGCACACTATGGTAGCTGGTGCTCCCAGACCCCAGGATGGTGTCATGCACACTATGGCAGCAGGTGCTCCATGACCCCAGGATGGTTGTGGTGATGGTGTCATGCACACTATGGTAGCTGGTGCTTCCAGACCCCAGGATGGTGTCATGCACACTATGGTAGCTGATGCTCCCAGACCCCAGGATGGTGTCATGTACACTATGGTAGCAGGTGCTCTCAGACCCCAGGATGGTGTCATGCACACTATGGTAGCTGGTGCTCCCAGACCCCAGGATGGTGTCAGGCACATTATGGTAGCTGATGCTCCCAGACCCCAGGATGGTTGTGGTGATGGTGTCATGCACACTATGGTAGCTGGTGCTCCCTGATCCCAGGATGGTTGTGGTGGTGGTGTCATGCACACTATGGTAGCTGGTGCTCCCAGACCCCAGGATGGTGTCATGCACACTGTGGTAGCTGGTGCTCCGTGACCCCAGGATGGTGTCATGGACACTATGGCAGCAGGTGCTCCATGACCCCAGGATGGTTGTGGTGATGGTGTCATGCACACTATGGTAGCTGGTGCTCCCAGACCCCAGGATGGTGTCATGCACACTATGGTAGCTGGTGCTCCCAGACCCCAGGATGGTTGTGGTCATCTTGTCATGCACACTATGGTAGCTGGTGCTCCCAGACGCCAGTATGGTTGTGGTGATGGTGTCATGCACACTATGGTAGCTGGTGCTCCCAGACCCCAGGATGGTTGTGGTGATGGTGTCATGCACACTATGGTAGCTGGTGCTTCCTGACCCCAGTATGGTTGTGGTGATGGTGTCATGCACACTATGGAAGCTGGTGCTCCCTGATCCCAGGATGGTTGAGGTGATGGTGTCATGCACACTATGGTAGCTGGTGCTCCCAGACCCAAGGATGGTGTCATGCACAGTATGGTAGCTGGTGCTTCCTGACCCCAGGATGGTGTCATGCACACTATGGTAGCTGGTGCTCCCAGACCCCTGGTTGGTGTCATGCACACTATGGTAGCTGGTGCTTCCTGAGCCCAGGATGGTGTCATGCACACTATGGTAGCTGGTGCTCCCACACCCAAGGATGGTGTCATGCTAGTATGGTAGCTGGTGCTCCCTGAACCCAGGATGGTTGTAGTAGTGGTGTCATGCACACTATGTTGGCTGGTGCTCCCAGATCCCAGGATGGTGTCATGCACACTATGGTAGCTGGTGCTCCCAGATCCCTGGATGGTGTCATGCACACTATGGTAGCTGGTGCTCCCAGACCCCAGGATGGTTGTGGTGGTGGTGTCATGCACACTATGTTGGCTGGTGCTCCCAGATCCCTGGATGGTGTCATGCACACTATGGTAGCTGGTGCTCCCTGAACCCAGGATGGTTGTGGTGGTGGTGGCATGCACACTATGTTGGCTGGTGCTCCCAGATCCCAGGATGGTGTCATGCACACTATGGTAGCAGGTGCTCCCAGACCCCAGGATGGTGTCATGCACACTATGGTAGCTGGTGCTCCCAGACCCCAGGATGGTGTTATGCACACTATGGTAGCTGGTGCTTCCAGACCCCAAGATGGTGTCATGCACACTATGGTAGCTGGTGCTTCCAGACCCCAAGATGGTGTCATGCACACTATGGTAGCTGGTGCTCCGTGACCCCAGGATGGTGTCATGCACACTATGGTAGCTGATGCTCCCAGACCCCAGGATGGTGTCATGCACACTATGGTAGCTGGTGCTCCCAGACCACAAGATGGTGTCATGCACACTATGGTAGCTGGTGCTCCCAGACCCCAAGATGGTGTCATGCACACTACGGTAGCTGGTGCTCCCAGACCCCAGGATGGTGTCATGCACACTATGGTAGCTGGTGCTCCCAGACCCCAAGATGGTGTCATGCACACTATGGTAGCTGGTGCTCCCAGACCCCAAGATGGTGTCATGCACACTATGGTAGCTGGTGCTCCCAGACCCCAAGATAGTGTCATGCACACTATGGTAGCTGGTGCTCCCAGACCCCAGGATGGTGTCATGCACACTATGGCAGCAGGTGCTCCATGACCCCAGGATGGTTGTGGTGATGGTGTCATGCACACTATGGTAGCTGGTGCTCCCAGACCCCAGGATGGTGTCATGCACACTATGGTAGCAGGTGCTCCCAGACCCCAGGATGGTGTCATGCACACTATGGTAGCTGGTGCTCCCAGACCCCAGGATGGTGTCATGCACATTATGGTAGCTGGTGCTCCCAGACCCCAGGATGGTTGTGGTGATGGTGTCATGCACACTATGGTAGCTGGTGCTCCC
>WNGS01002784.1:101459-126042 GCA_020271785.1 Procambarus virginalis | reverse complement strand
TAAGAAGTCAGGTTAATGTAGCCATCTTAAGGACGAGGGATCTTTAACTGTCCACCGTTTAGGGCTGTTAACTTACGGAGTGTCTTTGTTTCTACACGAGTTTTATGTTGTTGTTTCAGGTTAAATAGTTCACTGTTGATGGGTTGCATGAGTTGGTTGGGGATGTCGTACCCAGTACGACATCCCTTTCTTTTCAGAGTTTCTCTCAAAACTTTCAACACAAGACAGAACACGGTGCATTGGGTAAAATTGGATAAATTAAAGGAAAGAATGGAAGTAACTGCAAAGGACTGCAGTGTAGACACTGCAGTCTACACTAAGGAAACAAACATAGGAATGTGCCTAAATGCCAACAGTGACTGCCCAGATAGGTACAAGAGGAGTGTTGTTAACGCTTATGTCGACCGTGCTCTCAGCCACAGCTCAGGATGGAAGCAAGTCGATGAAGAACTCTGTAGGGTAAGGCAGGTCCTAGTCAACAACGGCTTCTCCAATGGTTTCGTTGAAGACATCATAAGAAGGAAGGTGAAACACCATGCAACCTCTGAAGAGACAACTAACACAACACCTGTACCCCCTATTAGACTATTTTACAGGAACTTCTTTTCCACAGCTCATAAAACGGAGGAAAGGGTCCTGAAAGATATTGTTAATAGAAACGTTATCCCTACAGACAAAATTCAGAAGATACAATTGACGATTTACTATAAAACCAAAGAAGATTGCCAACCTACTCATGAGAAACTCTCCAGACACAAAGCAGAATGCTTTGAAAGAGACCAATGCCGTCTATGCCTTCAAATGCCCACTTTGGGACTGTAAGCCTCAAAGAACTCAATATATAGGCAAGACAACAACATCTCTTTCCAGGCAATTAACGATGCATAAGCAACAGGGCTCTATCAAGGAAAATATAATCTCTTCCCACAACCAGACCATCACCAGAGAAGTCTTAACAAAGAACACGGAAATCATCGATAGATACAGCGATAGCAGGCGGCTTGATATCTGCGAGGCACTACACATTAGGAAGTCAATACCAGCAATCAACAGCCAATTAATGCACAATTATATTTACCCACTTCAAGACTCCGCACCAATATAGAAGCATCAAGAAATATGGGCCAATAGGCCCTTCTGCAGTTACTTCCATTCTTCCCTTTAGCTTATAACCCATTGTTTCGTGTTCTGGCTTGTGTTGAAAGTTTCTTTTCACCTCATCCAAAACTATTGTAACATACCTCACCGAAATGCAGGTATAAAATGAAATGCTGTTTAAACTCTGTTTAGTGTTAGTTGTGTGTGTGTACCTAAAGTCTTTGAAAATGTAATAAGTTATTATGAAACGCGTTCTAGCGTCGCGTCAGACTAGAAATAAAAATGACTTTTGGAGAACTGATTTTTCAATTTCCACCGACAGTGAAAAGAAACTAAGAAATATAGAGAAAATTCGTGTTAGAATTATTAATCTTACTTTTTCGGTCATATTTAATAATATATGTCTACAGGAAAGACTGCTACCCAAATATACTAATATATATATATATATATATATATATATAATATATATATATATATATATATTGAGATACAAGAGTTGAGATATATACAAGAGTTGTTACATTCTTGTACAGCCACTAGTACGCGTAGCGTTTCGGGCAGGTCCCTGGAATACGATCCCCGCCGCGAAGAATCGTTTTTTCATCCAAGTACACATTTTACTGTTGCGTTAAACAGAGGCTACAGTTAAGGAATTGCGCCCAGTAAATCCTCCCCGGCCAGGATACGAACCATGACATAGCGCTCGCGGAACGCCAGGCGAGTGTCTTACCACTACACCACGGAGACTGAATATATATATATATATATATATATATATATATATATATATATATATATATATATATATATATATATATATATATATATATTATATATATATATATATATATATATATATATATATATATATATATATATGTATATATATGTATATATATATATATATATATATATATATATATATATATATATATATATATTATGCTTTATTGTGTATTTAAAGGTTACAAAACATACAAGACAAATGCCTAATGGTTATGGATCTCTTGAAGCTCCTCCGCTTCCGGACAGGAACCGAGGACGCAGCAGGCATTTCCCCTCTGAATAGCCACACTGAGGCGCTGAAACAAAAAACTGCAAGCCCTTGGGTCTCTGGTGACGTCGATGAGCTTGGAACCCAATTCCTTGAGAAATCCGAAGGCACTCTTGCCCCAGGGGCCATGCGTCTCAGACGCTATGGGAACAAAGAGGTATTGGCCTGGCAGACGCCTGTATTTGAGAGATTTTGCTGTTGCCCTGTGGTTGGCCGCCCCACCTGCTTGATCAGCTCCGAAGTGTACATAGGTGTCAGCCAGGGTGGATACACATGTGTAGTCCCACACCAACTGTCTACCCTCCTTCCATGATTATATGGTGATGCCATCAGGGCGAAGTGCGGGGAAATCCGGGTTCTGGACCCCCAGGATGCGAGGTTCTCTCTCCGCTGGGCACTTAGCTGAGACGAGGCTTCTCTTGATGATGTCATTGACCTCGTTGTGTCTTGCATGCCAGCCCTTTGTGCTTCCGCAATGCAACCCATGCAGTCCGTATTGGTCTGCTTCCACCCTGTTGCAAATACACTTGTATTCAGTGTGAATTGGGGCACCAAGGCGGAGGACCACTGCTACACGAAGGGATTCTGGATCTAGGCGCGTGCCCATTGCTGACATGGGTACTGCCAGGAGGAAGTCTCCTGCATGGGGGGCACGCACTGCTCTGAGGCGGGCTTTCTCCTTGTCTGATGTTGCGGCGCTGAGCATGGCATCAGCTACTTTTTCCACTAGAGGGTGGTCCAAGCCGGACTGTTTGTGTTGTTTTGTTGGCTCTATAATGGTTGCTGGGGCTGCCAGAACATCCCACTGATTTGAACATTCAGTGAAAGCAGGATCGTGTATTCCTGCTGAATCTCTCAAGGTTGCAGGTAAGATATCTCTGACGAGGTCGTGCGATGCGTGGGAGGAGGAAAGGAAGGCTGGTAGAGCAATTTGGGAGGCTGTGCGGACACCAAGGCCGCCAAGTCTTACAGGAAGGGTTGCTTGCTCCCACTGAGAGTCGTCCAATGGCAGGTTCAGGACTTTCACCAGCATGGACCTCAGAAGGGTGTCATACACATTTAACTTAGGGCTGCTGTAGGATGGAAAACATCTCAGAAAGTAGGTCAACTTAGGGAGAGACAGGCATCTTGTGAGGAGAAAGAGAGCATCATGGGCATCAATCTTGTCAATCCTGTCCAGCATTCTCTTTATATATATATATATATATATATATATATATATATATATATATATATATATATATATATATATATATATATATATATATATATATATATATATATATATATATATATATGGGCTCCTTAATGGAGCCCTGTTGCTTATGCATCATTAATCGCTTGGAAAGAGATGTTGTTGTCTTGCCTATATACTGAGTTCTTTGAGACTTACAGTCTCCAAGTGGGCATTTGAAGGCATAGACGACGTTGGTCTCTTTTAAAGCGTTCTGCTTTGTGTCTGGAGAGTTTCTCATGAGTAGGCTGGCAGTTTTTTTCGTTTTATAGTAAATCGTCAGTTGTATCTTCTGATTTTTGTCTGTAGGGATAACGTTTCTATTAACAATATCTTTCAGGACCCTTTCCTCCGTTTTGTGAGCTGTGGAAAAGAAGTTCCTGTAAGATAGTTTAATAGGAGGTATAGGTGTTGTGTTAGTTGTCTCTTCAGAGGTTGCATGGCGTTTCACCTTCCTTCTTACGATGTCTTCAACGAAACCATTGGAAAAGCCGTTGTTGACTAGGACCTGCCTTACCCTACAGAGTTCTTCATCGACTTGCTTCCATCCTGTGCTGTGGCTTAGAGCACGGTCAACGTAAGCGTTAACAACACTATTCTTGTACCTGTCTGGGCAGTCACTGTTGACATTTAGGCACATTCCTATGTTTGTTTCCTTAGTGTAGACTGCAGTGTGGAAACCTCCGCACCTTTCCATGACTGTTACATCTAGAAAGGGAAGTTTCGCATCCTTCTCCATCTTGTAAGTGAAACGCAACACAGAATATTATTGGGGAATATAAACTTGGATACAAGTATGGAAATGTCAAGACACATAAGCCTGGAAATCCACTTCGGACAATCATCAGCTGAAGTTTTTTCAGCTGATGTTTTCAGTTGCATATAGTCCTGGGGACCATTCAGGTTTCTTCGCATTTGTGTTCCTCACGTGTGCCCCAATGAATGAGGTGATTTGATAAAATGCTATGCCCAAGATTACCTTCAGAGTGCCGGCGGGGAAGTGGTTCAAATAGCTTCGGCTATCACTTCCTTATGTCCGGTCGTGATGGTCATGCAGATTAAGGCGTCCTGTAGATACCAGTTGCGTTGCTCCTGGCAGTATGGGTTCGAGTCACTTCTGGGGTGTGAATTTTCAGTCGCATATTGTCCTGGGGACCATCCAGGCTTCTTCGCCTGGATGGTCCTGGTATGGTCCCAGGCTATATATATATATATATATATATATATATATATATATATATATATATATATATATATATATATATATATATATATATATATATATATATATATATATCTGCCCCAATCCACACCGAATACAGGTGTATTTGCGGCGAGGCAGAGGCCGACAGGTACGGACGGCATGGCCTTCTCTGCCAAAGGACAGGAGGATGGCATGCAAGACACGGCGAGGTCAATGACATTATTAAGAGAAGCCTTACCACAGCCGGCTGTCCAGCAGAGAGAGAGCCCCGGTACCTAATGTCCCACAACTCTAATGAGCCTGTCGGTCGCCCAGATGGAATCACGGTGAACCCCTGGAAGAATGGTAGACAGTTGGTGTGGGACTACACTTGCGTCTCAACTTTAGCCAATACCTATGTTGACTTCAGTGCTACTCAAGCAGGAGGAGCTGCCAATCACCGGGAAGCGGCCAAGTCACGTAAATACAGAGACCTTGAGCACCACTACAATTTTGTCCCCATTGCCTCAGAGACACTTGGTGCCTGGGGTAAAAGTGCTGCTAGCTTTTTGAAGGAGTTGGGGTCTAAGCTAATCGAAACAACTAGAGACCCTAGAGCTGAAAAGTTTCCTTTTTCAGCGCCTCAGTGTGGCAATCCAGAGAGGAAATGCTCACTGCATCCATGGTTCCTGCCCGCCATCTGAGGAGCTGGAGGAGCTTTTCAACTTGTGACAAGCAGGCTTGTACCCTGCATGTAATCAATACTGTAACTTTTTTGTGTAATGACATTTTCAAATAAAGTTAGATAAATATACACACATACCAAAAGAATAGGGGTGGTAGGAGAAGAAAATATCAAAGTGTTCAGTGAGGATCCACAAGGTCTTCTCTGAGTACTCTTTATTTTCTTCTCCGAGGCTATGGGTCCCTACACTTGCACCAGAGGTGGTACCCCTATTTATATATATATATATATATATATATATATATATATATATATATATATATATATATATATATATATATATATTTAATAATAAAAGTACCACCTCTGGCTGGAAGAAGGGGGACCCATAGCCTCGGAGAAAATCACACATAACGCATTGGAGGGAATGTAGGTCCCCTCCAATACAGTTTCTGTGTGCTTTTCTCCTACCACCCCTTTCCTTTTTTTATGCTTTCCCCGTATATATATATATATATATATATATATATATATATATATATATATATATATATATATATATATATATGTGTATATATATATATATATATATATATATATATATATATATATATGTGTATATATATATATATATATATATATATATATATATATATATATATATATATATATATATAAACACACACACATATTATAAGTCCTTTAATTGGCCACTGGTTCACACCCAAACATGCTGTTCATGCAATTACTCACTAATCATCACAAAATAATATGCAAATAATATATTTTTCTATTTCCTCTCTCTAATATAAACCTAATAAATATGAAGGCAATAATGATTATTTCACATAATCGCCACACCGTGCAGGCTCACCGGAGGTGGAGGCGTGAGGTCAACAGGCGGGTATGCCGGCTTGGAACCTACCAGTTTCCCCTTGACCTTCTGGTTGCCACATCACTGATTCTACCAAGATGAGCAACGAGGTGGTCACATTCCAACGGCACCTCCCTACCGAGTGTGCTTGCCTTGCCAAAAGGGTGCACGTTTTTCACCATTGGCACAAGGNTATATATATATATATATATATATATATATAATATATATATATATATATATATATATATATATATATATATATATATATATATATATATATATATATTAGTATATTTTGGTAGCAGTCTTTCCTGTAGACATATGTTATTAAATATGACCGAAAAAGTAAAATTAATAATTCTAACACGAATTTTCTCAATTTTCCTTATGTTTCTTTTACTGATGACGGTAAATTAAAAATCAATTCTCCAAAATTCATTCTTTATTTCTAGTAAAGAAATGATTGACGCGACACTTGAGCGCGTTTCGTAAAACTTATTACATTTTCAAAGACTTTTAGTTTATCTACACAACTTATGCTTTATGAAACAACATTGGCTCTTATACCTGCATTTGGGTGAGGTGATGTAATACATTATTGGGGTGAAACACAGAACATGGAAAACGGGGTATAGATTTGTAGAAGTAGAAGTCGGGTCCCAATAGAACTGCAGAAGGCCTATTGGCCCATATTTCTTGATGTTTCTATATTGGAGCGGAGTCTTGAAGTGGGTAGAATATAGTTGTACGTTAATTGGCTGTTGATTGCTGGTGTTGACTTCTTGATGTGTAGTGCCTCGCAGATGTCAAGCCGCCTGTTGTCACTGTATCTATCGATGATTTCTGTGTTGTTTGTTAAGATTTCTCTGGTGATGGTTTGGTTGTGGGAAGAGAGTATATGTTCCTTAATGGAGCCCTGTTGCTTATGCATTGTTAAACGCCTGGAAAGAGATGTTGTTGTCTTGCCTATATACTGAGGTTTTTGGGGCTTACATTCCCCAAGAGGACATTTGAAGGCATAGACGACGTTTGAATCCGCTCCAATATAGAAACATCAAGAAATATGGGCCAATAGGCCTTCTGCAGTTCTATTGGGACCCGACTTCTACTTCTACAAATCTATACCCCGTTTTCCATGTTCTGTGTTTCACCCCAATAATGTATTACATCACCTCACCCAAATGCAGGTATAAGAGCCAATGTTTGTTTCATAAAGCATAAGTTGTGTAGATAAACTAAAAGTCTTTGAAAATGTAATAAGTTTTACGAAACGCGCTCAAGTGTCGCGTCAGACTAGAAATAAAGAATGAATTTTGGAGAATTGATTTTTAATTTACCGTCATCAGTAAAAAGAAACATAAGGAAAATTGAGAAAATTCGTGTTAGAATTATTAATCTTACTTTTTCGGTCATATTTAATAACATATATATATATATATATATATATATATATATATATATATATATATATATATATATATATATATAATATATATATATATATATATATATATATATATATTGGTAGCAGTCTTTCTTGTAAACATATGTTGTTGAATATGACCGAAAAGGTAAGATTAATAATTCTAACACTAATTTTCTCAATATTTCTTATGATTTTCTCCACTGTTGGTGGCAATGGAAATATCAATTCTCCAAAATTCCTTTTTATTTGTGGTCTGACGCCTGAACGTTTTTCGTAATGGCTTATTACATTTCAAATACTTAATTTACACACATATTCATCGTACTTATACTCTATTGGGTGAGGTGATAGGGTTTTGTACCTTATTGCGGGGTCTTGAAGAGAGTGATTTGGTCCTCAGTGGAATCAACCTCACTGAGGACCAAATCACTCTTAAATCTGGGTATAAACTGTCCTGTTATGTCCAGACCAAGTGAGATGGCCCGGAAAGTGGAGTTGGAGATCCTACTGGTTGACATATTCGAGCTCGAGACGCAAAAGAAGGTTACCACCAAAGACACCTTGCAAGCGGAACTTATTGCAGAAGGAGGGAAGACTTGAGGTAACTACAGAAATACCATACTGTCCCGCACTCAAAGCGGCAGCCAAAAGTCTTCGTGAGAATACGGAGATAGTCGTCAGGAGAGGTGACAAGTAGCCAATATATGTTATTCTAAAAAAAGACGAATATCAGGCGAGAATGAACCTCATACTCTCTGACCAAACAAAATTCCACAGGGTAACGAAGGACACTACAGCCTAATTGAAAACGAAGGTAAACAGATTGATTGAAACTGTGAACGCAAAGAAATCCGGACCCCACCTGCTAAAGGTTATTGGGGAATACAAACCTGGTTATGCGTATAGGAACGAGAAGACCCACAAGCCTGGAAACCCTCTTCGGCCAATCATCAGCCAGATACCTACACCCACATACAAACTGGCGAAGCCACTCAACTGCTTGCTGACCAATTATGTACCCTGTGCTTTCAGCATGAAGTCTCCAAAGGAATTTGTTGATTTACTGCAGGGAGCATGGGCCACGGGAACAAAAGCCTCGTTGGATGTAGAGTCAATGTTTACCAACGTACCTGTGGATGAAACAATCGGGATGATAGCGGATAGAGTGTATCGTGATCCGGCTTGTACTCCTCTTGACATACCAGAAAACAAACCAAGGAAGCTGCTCCAAGCCTGCATTAAAGAGGAATCCTTCTTGAGTCCAGATGGGCACATGTATAAGCAAGTAGATGGGGTCGCCATGACCTCTCCCCTAAGTACTCACCTAGTACTCACCTAGTTGTATTTGCGGGGGTTGAGCTCTGGCTCTTTGGTCCCGCCACACAACCGTCAATCAACTGATGTACAGATTCCTGAGCCTACTGGGCTCTGTCATATCTTCATTTGAAACTGTGTATGGAGTCAGCCTCCACCACATCACTTCCTAATGCATTCCATTTACTAACTACTCTGACACTGAAAAAGTTCTTTCTAATGTCTCTGTGGCTCATTTGGGTACTCAGCTTCCACATGTGTCCCCTTGTGCGTGTGCCACCCGTGTTAAATAATCCATCCTTATCCACCCTGTCAATTCCCCTGAGCATGTTGTATGTGGTGATCATATCCCCCCCTAGCTCTTCTGTCTTCCAGCGACGTGAGGTGCAGTTCACGTAGTCTGTCCTCATAACTCATGCCTCTTAGTTCTGGGACTAACCTAGTGGCATGCCTCTGAACTTTTTCCAGCTTCGTCTTGTGCTTGACTAGGTACAGACTCCATGCTGGGGCTGCATACTCCAGGATTGGCCTAACATATGTGTATACAAGGTTCTGAAGGATTCCTTACACAGGTTTCTGAAAGCAGTTCTGATGTTAGCCAGCCTCGCATAGGCCGCTGATGTAATTCTTTTGATGTGGGTTTCAGGAGACAAGTTTGGCGTGATATCAACTCCCAGATCTTTCTCTCTGTCCGTTTCGTGAAACACTTCATCTCCCATTCGGTATCCAGTGACTGTCCTCCTAGTTCCTCCTAGTTTCATTACCTTACATTTACTTGGGTTGAACTTTAGTAGCCATTTGTCGGACCATTCCTTCAGTTTGTCTAGGTCATCTTGTAGCCTCATACTATCCTCCTCTGTCTGATCCTCCTCATAATTTTCGCATCATCAGCAGCAAACATCGAGAGGAACGAGTCATTCCTTCTGGAGATCATTTACGTATATCAGAAACAGTATAGGTCCAAGGACTGATCCCTGTGGGACTCCACTGGTGACTCCCCGCCACTCCGAGACCTCACCTCTCACGGTGACTCGCTGTGTCCTGTTGCTTAGGTACTTCTTATCCAGTGGAGTACCTTCCCTTTCACTCCTGCCTGCATCTCCAGTTTGTGCACTAGTCTCTTATGTGGTACTGTGTCAAAAGCTTTCTGGCAGTCCATAATATGCAGTCTGCCCAGCCCTCTCTCTCTTGCTGATTTGTGTTGCCTGGTCATAGAACTCAATTAATCCTGTTAGGCATGATTTGCCATCTCTGAACCCATGTTGATGTTGTGTTCAAAGTTCTTTGTTCCAGATGTTCCACTAGCTTTTTTCGCACAATCTTTCCATCATCTTGCATGGAATGCAAGTTAGGGACACTGGCCTGTAGTTCAGTGCCTCTGCCTATCACCCTTCTTGTATATTGGGACTACATTGGCCGTCTTCCAAATTTTTGGCAGTTCGCCTGTTACCAGTGACTTGTTGTACACTATGGAGAGTGGTAGGCACAGAGCCTCTGCTCTTTCCTTAAGGATCCGTGGTGAGATTCCATCCGGGCCTATAGCCTTTGTCACGTCCAATCTAGCAGATGCTTCCTCACCCCCCACTGGTATTCTCAAACTCCTCTAGTTGTGTCTGGTTGGTGTTCCCTCCCTTATTTGGGACTCTCCTTGCTCTGAGTGAAGACCCCGGAATTTCTTATTGAGTCCTTGCACACTTCCTTGTCGTTTGTAGTGAATCTTTCCGGCCCCTATCCTCAGTTTCATTTCCTGTTCCTTCACTGTTGTTTTCCTCCTGATGTGGCTATGCATCAGTTTGGGTTGAGTCTTTGCCTTGCTCGCTGTCATTTCACATTGCCTCTCTACCTCTCTTCTCACCTGACGTATTCATTCCTGGCGCTCTGATCTTTCTCTGCTCTCTAGTGTTCTGTTGTTTCTATAGTTTCTCCATGCTCTTTTACTTAGCTGCTTTGCTATCTTGCACTCTGATTAAACTCAACCAGTGTCCTTTGTGAGTTTCCTGTTTGCGAACTTCTACATGGGTACCATCGAGCAGGGTCTTAGTTGACATGGAATTGAAACCCGCCATATACTGCAGGTATGTTGACGACATTTTATGCAGGTACCTGATGTCAGACGTCTGCAGCAGCTGAGGAGGGCATTTGAGCAGAAATTCTGTGTTGAGTTTCACATACGAGATGGAGAATAACGGGAAGCTGCCTTTTCTAGATGTAACAGTTACAGAAAGGAATGGAGGCATCCACACTGCAGTCTACACTAAGGGAACAAACATAGGAATGTGCCGCAATGCCAATATTGACTGCCCAGACAGGTACAGGTACAAGAGGAGTGTTGTCAACGCTTACGTCGACCGGGCTCTCAGCCACAGATCAGGATGGAAGCAAGTCGATGAAGAACTCTGTAGGGTTGACAGGTCCTAGTCAACAATGGCGTCTCTAACGGTTTGGTTGAAGACATCATAGAAAGAAAGGTGAATCGCCATGCAACCTCTGAAGAGTCAACTAACACAACACTGATACCCCCTAATAAACTGTTTTACAGGAACTTCTTTTCGACTGCTCATAAAATGGAGGAAAGTGTTCTGAAAGACATTATTGATAGAAACGTTATCCCTACACGCAAAAATCTGAATTACAATTGACAATCTACAACGAAAACAAAAAAACGACCAATCTACTCAAGAAAAACTCCCCAGACAATAAACAGAATGCCTTAAAGGAAACCAATGTCGTCTATGCCTTCACATGCCCGCTTGGAGACTGTAAGCCCAAAGAACTCAGTATATAGGCAAGACAACAACGTCTCTTTCTAGGTGATTAACTATGCACAAACAACAGGGCTCCATCAAGGAACATATAATATTTTCTCACAACCAAACCATCACCAGAGAAATCTTAACAAGCAACACAGAAATCATTGATATATACAGCAATAGCAGGAGACTCGACACCAGCGAGGCACTACACATTAAAAAGTTAACACCAGCAATCAACAGCCAATTAATGCACAACTATATTCTACCCACTTCAAGACCCCGAACCAATAAGGAAGCAGCAAGAGGATGTATGGCCCAATAGGCCTTATGCAGTTACTTCCATTCTTATGTTCTCATACCAATTGTTTCGTGTTCTGTCTTATGTTTTACCTCACACAAAACTTTTGTGCCATATCACCTCACCCAAAAACGAGTATAAATGTGAATGTATTTTCTTTGTAAATTAAGTCTTTGAAAATGTAATAAGGAATTACAAACGCGTTTAGGAGTCAGACTAGGTATAAAAAAGAATGAATTTTGGAGAGTTACTTTATCAATTACCTTCGACAGTGAAGAAGAACGTAATCAATATTGAGAAGATTCGTGTTAGCATTATTAATCTTACTTTTCGGTCATATCCAAGAACATACACATTTTATATATATATATATATATATATATATATATATATATATATATATATATATATATATATATATATATATATATATATATATATATATATATATATATATATATATGTGACGATAATCTCTTTCAAGAGAGATTGAGCCTGTTCTTCCCTACATAAAGTTACTTACATATACAACAATAACATACTACCTTCAAGATACGTCTACCAGTAACACAAAACGTTTTGATAAGGAGGCAAACGTACCCCTACTCCACACACCCGCCATGCCAGCTCGCCAATGTCATCAACCAGCAAACTACCATTCCCAGCCTGCCTGCTTCTGATTGGTGACCTGCCGACTGCACACCTGTACTTCTGCACCTCAGCGCCCTCTACCAAGTCGATGTCTGGGCTTGAACCAGCCATTGAAGTTAGAATGGAAAACCACTTCCCCGCCGGCACTTGGATGGTTATCATGGGCATAGCATTTAATAAAATCACCTCATTTTTTCGGGCAACACGTGAGGAACACAAATGCGAACAAGCCTGAATGGTCCCCAGGACTATATGCGAAAAAATGAGGTGATTTGATAAAATGCTATGCCCAAGATAACTATCCAAGTGCCGGCGGGGAAGTGGTTCATATAGCTCAGGCTATCACTTCCTTTTGTCCGGTCGTGATGGTCACGCGGTTTAAGGCGTCCCTGTACATACCAGTTGCGTTGCTCCTGGGAGTATGGGTTCGAGTCACTTCTGATGTGTGAGTTTTCATTCATATATATATATATATATATATATATATATATATATATATATATATATATATATATATATATATATATATATATATATATATATGTCGTACCTAGTAGCCAGAACGCACTTCTCAGCCTACTATGCAAAGCCCGATTTGCTTAATAGGCCAAGTTTTCATGAATTAACTGTTTTTCGACTACCTAACCTACCTAACCTAAAATAACCTAACTTTTTCGACTACCTAACCTAACCTAACCTATAAAGATAGATTAGGTTAGGTTAGGTAGGGTTGGTTAGGTTCGGTCATATATCTACGTTAATTTTAACTCCAATAAAAAAAAATTGACCTCATACATAATGAAATGGGTAGCTTTATCATTTCATAAGAAAAAAATTAGAGAAAATATATTAATTCAGGAAAACTTGGCTTATTAGGCAAATCTGGCCTTGCATAGTAGGCCAAAAAGTGAGTTCTGGCTACTAGGTACGACATATATATATATATATATATATATATATATATATATATATATATATATATATATATATATATATATATATATATATATATATATTGGTGTATACTGGCAGCAGGTTTTCTTTTAAACATGTCTCATTGAATATGACCGCATATTCTGAATTTACTATCTTTTGATTTAGGGCTTCTATCCCTCTAACAATTTTCTTAACATCAGGGCTTAGCTGAAAGAGTAGTTCTCCAAAACTCATTTTCGTAATTTCAAGATGAAGAAAAAAGTGAATTGCTATAGAATGTATTACACTTTGCAATTTGCACAACGTCTCCATCCTCCATGGTTCATTCTCAAGTGAAAAGAATTTACAGAACTGGTTGATTCATACCCGCACTGGGTCAGGTGATAAGATAATAAAGGTAAAAGCATTGGGGATACATAAGGGATAAATGGGGGATGAAGCACATAAGAACATAAGAATAGAGGTAACTGCGGAAGGCATATTGGCCCATACGAGGCAGCTCCTATCTACATACAAAGATTAATCAGGTGTAATTGGCCTGTTATGTTGAACAGTTTCTTCTGTGTTGTCATCGTTATTTTCTGCTTTTGTCCTTACTCTCATGGTGGGTAGCGTAAATAGTTCTGTGATTTGGGTGTTCATGGTAGGTTGTTCTTTTGTTATGTGAATTACTTCAAGAATTTGTAATCTTCTAGCATCTTGGGTTTTGTCTATTATACAGGTATTTTTGTTCAACATTTCTCTTGTTAGGGTGATGTCATGGGCTGTCTCATGTGATTCCTGGGGGCACCGGATTGAAGATGACATGTCAAACGCCTCGTCAGCTTGGTCGACGTCATACCTATGTACTTAGATTGAAGGTTACATCCTTCGTAGGGGCAAGTGTACATGTATACAACGCTTGACTGCTGTAGAGGGTTCTCCGTCGGCTTCGTGCTGTTTTTGATAAGGAGTTCGGAAGTCTTCTTGGTTTTTAGAATATGATCAGGTCTATGTTTTGGTTAGGAGTAATGCTTTTTACTCATTTACGGATTATTTCTTTCATTATTCTTTCCTCTTTTATATGTTCACTGTGCATGGTTGATTTGTAATATAATTTTATTGAAGGTATTGTGGTTTCTGTTCTAGGTTCAGGATTATACCAACGGTCCAAGTGTCTTCTTATAGCAGCGTTTATTTCCGCGTTGCTATACCGTTGTTCACCAATACCTGAGTTACTCTTTCAAACTCTCTACTCACGTTGCTCCATTTGGAGCAGTGGGTAAGCGCTCGACGAATATAAGCATTGAGAACACTGGCTTTGTATCTTTGGGGGCACTCACTTCTAACTTCAGGCATAATCCTATGTTGGTGGGCTTGGTATATACGTTGGTGCTTAAAGAGGTTCCTGTTTTTGTTATTAGTATATCCAAGAGTGGCAGACTGTTATTTTCACTATTTTCATGTGTAAATCGGAGTACTGAATCTCTCTCTAGATGTCTTTTTAGGTCAATTACTTCATCTGAGTCTTTTACTATTACGAATATGTCATCTACATAACGGCAATATACAGTTGGTTTTGTCTGCTACTGAAGACCCTGTCTTCGATGGTTCCCATATAAAATTAGCAAATAAAACTCCTAAGGGGGAGCCCATTGCTACTCCGTCTATTTGTAGATACATGTCTCCTTGTGGACTGATGAAAGGGGCTTCCTTTGTACATGCTTCGAGAAAGACTCTTCAATGTGGCTCAGGTATGTCTAATTTGGGGGTGCTCTCGTCTCTGTATACTCTGTCCAGTATCATTCCTATGGTTGTGTCGACTGGGACGTTGGTAAATAGGGATTCGACGTCCAGGGAAGCAATGATTCCATCGGGCTGAGTAGATTTGATTAATTCTAGGAAATCTGCTGATGATTGTAGACTATACTTGCTTGGAGTGTATGGAGTTAGGAGTTCGTTAAGTCTTTTGCCAGGTGATAGGTTGGAGTTGGTATTTGACTGATTATTGAGCGTAGTGGGTTACCTGGTTTGTGTGTCTTAACATTGCCATAGGCATACCCTAAGCCATAGTCGCCTTGGATTTAGTAAAATGCACACTACCTTTCTTTGCGTTGATTGCAGTAATTGTTTTGTTTACTTTGCGTTTAAGGTCTTCCACAGGATTCCTCGTGATTCGTTGAAATTTGGTGTCGTCTCTAAGGATGTCGCTAATTTTGTTCATGTATTCTTGGGTAGGAATTAATAGATATGCTGCTGTCTTGTCGGCTTTTTTATTGTTACGTCTTTCAGATTTTTTAGTGGTTTTTTGCTTCTTTGAGGCGTGGGGTTAAGATTGTAGACAAATATGTCCTCGTTTCTTCCCGCTTCTGTTAGTAGTTCAGCCTGAAGGTGTCAGTGGTGATGACTTTTTTGTTGTCTTCTAGCTTATGGATGTCGTCCAGAAACATTTCGATTTCCAGGCATTTTTATTCATCTTTGGTTTAGACATGACTTGACATTTAGACTAAGATTAAGAGGTCTCGTTGGTCCTGGGTAAGGTCATAAGAAGTCAGGTTAATGTAGCCATCTAAGGACGAGGATCTTTAAAGTCCACCGTTTAGGGCTGTTAACTTACGGAGTGTCTTTGTTTCTACACGAGTTTTATGTTGTTGTTTCAGGTAAATAGTTCACTGTTGATGGGTTGCATGAGTTGGTTGGGGATGTCGTACCAGTACGACATCCCTTTCTTTTCAGAGTTTCTCTCAAAACTTTCAACACAAGACAGAACACGGTGCATTGGTAAAAATGGATAAATTAAAGGAAAGAATGGAAGTAACTGCAAAGGACTGCAGTGTAGACACTGCAGTACACTAAGGAAACAAACATAGGAATGTGCCTAAATGCCAACAGTGACTGCCCAGATAGGTACAAGAGGAGTGTTGTTAACGCTTATGTCGACCGTGCTCTCAGCCACAGCTCAGGATGGAAGCAAGTCGATGAAGAACTCTGTAGGGTAAGGCAGGTCCTAGTCAACAACGGCTTCTCCAATGGTTTCGTTGAAGACATCATAAGAAGGAAGGTGAAACACCATGCAACCTCTGAAGAGACAACTAACACAACACCTGTACCCCCTATTAGACTATTTTACAGGAACTTCTTTTCCACAGCTCATAAAACGGAGGAAAGGGTCCTGAAAGATATGTTAATAGAAACGTTATCCCTACAGACAAATTCAGAAGATACAATTGACGATTTACTATAAAACCAAGAAGATGCCAACTACTCATGAGAAACTCTCCAGACACAAAGCAGAATGCTTGAAAGAGACCAATGCCGTCTATGCCTTCAAATGCCCACTTTGGGGACTGTAAGCCTCAAAGAACTCATATATAGGCAAGACAACAACATCTCTTTCCAGGCAATTAACGATGCATAAGCAACAGGGCTCTATCAAGGAAAATATAATCTCTTCCCACAACCAGACCATCACCAGAGAAGTCTTAACAAGAACACGGAAATCATCGATAGATACAGCGATAGCAGGCGGCTTGATATCTGCGAGGCACTACACATTAGGAAGTCAATACCAGCAATCAACAGCCAATAATGCACAATTATTTACCCACTTCAAGACTCCGCACCAATATAGAAGCATCAAGAAATATGGGCCAATAGGCCCTTCTGCAGTTACTTCCATTCTTCCCTTTAGCTTATACCCATTGTTTCGTGTTCTGGCTTGTGTTGAAAGTTTCTTTTCACCTCATCCAAACTATTGTAACATACCTCACCGAAAGCAGGTATAAAATGAAATGCTGTTTAAACTCTGTTTAGTGTTTAGTTGTGTGTGGGTTACCTAAAGTCTTGAAAATGTAATAAGTTATTATGAAACGCGTTCTAGCGTCGCGTCAGACTAGAAATAAAATGACTTTTGGAGAACTGATTTTTCAATTTCCACCGACAGTGAAAAGAAACATAAGAAATATAGAGAAAATTCGTGTTAGAATTATTAATTACTTTTTCGGTCATATTAATAATATATGTCTACAGGAAAGACTGNTGTTCATAATTCAATTAAATATATGAATAATAGTAGATAAGACCACCATATGTGGTACAAATTTATATTTAAGATAAAGTACCAGACTGCTTGTACCATATTCATTACAAGGTGGTACAAGTAGCATTTGTCCCGCCAACTGTGTGTAGAATTATTTTAACAGGCTGAATGAATTTATACAGTCCATTAACTAAGAACTAACTCAGAAGAAATATAATACAATATTAAAGTCGACTAAATAAATACAAGTAAATATTGACAAAAAAATAGAATAAAAAGAAATAATTGCCTGCTTGGATTTTCCCATACTGTTCGACGACCGGGCAGCGGGGACGCTACGCCTACCTCATCTTCCTATCTACCTATCTCCCCCACTCCAACGCCAGTGCCTATCCCCCCCCCCTTACCCTACCATCCTTCACCATACTACCCCATCAACTCATCCCCCTCCCCCCACGTCTACCAATACCCCATCTTAGCCTCCATGTTCGATACTTGTTATATGTTACTACAAGAAAATATATATTTTATATAACTCATGCGTCAGAAAAGCTTTTTTTTCTCCTTCTGATGCTGGTTTATAACCTCCGACAATTACGACCACTGGCTAACATCTTCGTTAATGACCAGGATTAGAGCAAATAGGCAGTGTGGCTCTTGGGACGACCCTCACATACAAGACAGTCTGGCTCTTGAGACGACCCTCACACACAAGACAGTCTGGCTCTTGAGACGACCCTCACACACAAGACAGTCTGGCTCTTGAGACGACCCTCACACACAAGACAGTCTGGCTCTTGAGACGACCCTCACACACAAGACAGTCTGGCTCTTGAGACGACCCTCACACACAAGACAGTCTGGCTCTTGGGACGACCCTCACACACAAGACAGTCTGGCTCTTGGGACGACCCTCACACACAAGACAGTCTGGCTCTTGGGACGACCCTCACACACAAGACAGTCTGGCTCTTGAGACGACCCTCACACACAAGACAGTCTGGCTCTTGGGACGACCCTCACACACAAGACAGTCTGGCTCTTGGGATGACCCTCAGACACAAGACAGTCTGGCTCTTGAGACGACCCTCAGACACAAGACAGTCTGGCTCTTGGGACGACCCTAACACACAAGACAGTCTGGCTCTTGGGACGACTCTCACACACAAGACAGTCTGGCTCTTGGGACGACTCTCACACACAAGGCAGTCTGGCTCTTGAGACGACCCTCACACACAAGACAGTCTGGCTCTTGGGACGACCCTCACACACAAGACAGTCTGGCTCTTGGGACGACCCTCAGACACAAGACAGTCTGGCACTTGGGACGACTCTCACACACAAGACAGTCTGGCTCTTGGGACGACCCTAACACACAAGACAGTCTGGCTCTTGGGACGACTCTCACACACAAGACAGTCTGGCTCTTGAGACAACCCTCACACACAAGACAGTCTGGCTCTTGGGACGACTCTCACACACAAGACAGTCTGGCTCTTGGGACGACTCTCACATACAAGACAGTCTGGCTCTTGGGACGACCCTCACACACAAGACAGTCTGGCTCTTGGGACGACTCTCACACACAAGACAGTCTGGCTCTTGGGACGACTCTCACACACAAGACAGTCTGGCTCTTGGGACGACTCTCACACACAAGACAATCTGGCTCTTGGGACGACTCTCACATACAAGACAGTCTGGCTCTTGGGACGACCCTCACACACAAGACAGTCTGGCTCTTGGGACGACTCTCACACACAAGACAGTCTGGCTCTTGGGACGACTCTCACATACAAGACAGTCTGGCTCTTGGGACGACTCTCACACACAAGACAGTCTGGCTCTTGGGACGACTCTCACACACAAGACAGTCTGGCTCTTGGGACGACTCTAACACACAAGACAGTCTGGCTCTTGGGACGACTCTCACATACAAGACAGTCTGGCTCTTGGGACGACCCTCACACACAAGACAGTCTGGCTCTTGGGACGACTCTCACACACAAGACAGTCTGGCTCTTGGGACGACTCTCACATACAAGACAGTCTGGCTCTTGGGACGACTCTCACACACAAGACAGTCTGGCTCTTGGGACGACTCTCACATACAAGACAGTCTGGCTCTTGGGACGACTCTCACACACAAGACAGTCTGGCTCTTGGGACGACCCTCACACACAAGACAGTCTGGCTCTTGGGATGACCCTCAGACACAAGACAGTCTGGCTCTTGAGACGACCCTCAGACACAAGACAGTCTGGCTCTTGGGACGACCCTCACACACAAGACAGTCTGGCTCTTGGGACGACCCTCAGACACAAGACAGTCTGGCTCTTGGGACGACTCTCACACACAAGACAGTCTGGCTCTTGGGACGACTCTCACACACAAGACAGTCTGGCTCTTGGGACGACCCTCAGACACAAGACAGTCTGGCTCTTGGGACGACTCTCACACACAAGACAGTCTGGCTCTTGGGACGACCCTCACACACAAGACAGTCTGGCTCTTGGGACGACTCTCACACACAAGACAGTCTGGCTCTTGGGACGACTCTCACATACAAGACAGTCTGGCTCTTGGGACGACTCTCACACACAAGACAGTCTGGCTCTTGGGACGACTCTCACACACAAGACAGTCTGGCTCTTGGGACGACTCTCACACACAAGACAGTCTGGCTCTTGGGACGACTCTCACACACAAGACAGTCTGGCTCTTGGGACGACTCTCACACACAAGACAGTCTGGCTCTTGGGACGACTCTCACACACAAGACAGTCTGGCTCTTGGGACGACTCTCACACACAAGACAGTCTGGCTCTTGGGACGACTCTCACACACAAGACAGTCTGGCTCTTGGGACGACTCACACACACAAGACAGTCTGGCTCTTGGGACGACTCTCACACACAAGACAGTCTGGCTCTTGGGACGACCCTCACACACAAGACAGTCTGGCTCTTGGGACGACCCTCACACACAAGACAGTCTGGCTCTTGGGACGACCCTCACACACAAGACAGTCTGGCTCTTGGGACGACCCTCAGACACAAGACAGTCTGGCACTTGGGACGACTCTCACACACAAGACAGTCTGGCTCTTGGGACGACCCTAACACACAAGACAGTCTGGCTCTTGGGACGACTCTCACACACAAGACAGTCTGGCTCTTGAGACAACCCTCACACACAAGACAGTCTGGCTCTTGGGACGACTCTCACACACAAGACAGTCTGGCTCTTGGGACGACTCTCACATACAAGACAGTCTGGCTCTTGGGACGACCCTCACACACAAGACAGTCTGGCTCTTGGGACGACTCTCACACACAAGACAGTCTGGCTCTTGGGACGACTCTCACACACAAGACAGTCTGGCTCTTGGGACGACTCTCACACACAAGACAGTCTGGCTCTTGGGACGACTCTCACATACAAGACAGTCTGGCTCTTGGGACGACCCTCACACACAAGACAGTCTGGCTCTTGGGACGACTCTCACACACAAGACAGTCTGGCTCTTGGGACGACTCTCACATACAAGACAGTCTGGCTCTTGGGACGACTCTCACACACAAGACAGTCTGGCTCTTGGGACGACTCTCACACACAAGACAGTCTGGCTCTTGGGACGACTCTCACAAACAAGACAGTCTGGCTCTTGGGACGACTCTCACATACAAGACAGTCTGGCTCTTGGGACGACCCTCACACACAAGACAGTCTGGCTCTTGGGACGACTCTCACACACAAGACAGTCTGGCTCTTGGGACGACTCTCACATACAAGACAGTCTGGCTCTTGGGACGACTCTCACACACAAGACAGTCTGGCTCTTGGGACGACTCTCACACACAAGACAGTCTGGCTCTTGGGACGACTCTCACACACAAGACAGTCTGGCTCTTGGGACGACTCTCACACACAAGACAGTCTGGCTCTTGGGACGACTCTCACACACAAGACAGTCTGGCTCTTGGGACGACTCTCACACACAAGACAGTCTGGCTCTTGGGACGACTCTCACACACAAGACAGTCTGGCTCTTGGGACGACTCTCACACACAAGACAGTCTGGCTCTTGGGACGACTCTCACACACAAGACAGTCTGGCTCTTGGGACGACTCTCACACACAAGACAGTCTGGCTCTTGGGACGACTCACACACACAAGACAGTCTGGCTCTTGGGACGACTCTCACACACAAGACAGTCTGGCTCTTGGGACGACCCTCACACACAAGACAGTCTGGCTCTTGGGACGACCCTCACACACAAGACAGTCTGGCTCTTGGGACGACCCTAACACACAAGACAGTCAGGCTCTTGGGACGACCCTCACACACAATACAATCTTGGGAGGTATTTTTACCCCATGGTACCCCACTTCCTGGGCACCATAATAGAGGGCCCCCGGGTAAAATGGGAGAGGGTCCTGGGTACCATGTGAGAGGGCCCCCGGGTACTGTGTGAGAGGGTCCTGACAACCATGGGAGAGGGTCCCGGGTATCATGGGAGAGGGCCCCAGGTACCATGGGAGAGGGCCCCGGGTACCATGGGAGAGGGCCCCAGGTACCATGGGAGAGGGCCCCGGGTACCATGGGAGAGGGTCCCAGGTACCATGGGAGAGGGCCCCGGGTACCATGGGAGAGGGCCCCAGGTACCATGGGAGAGGGCCCCGGGTACCATGGGAGAGGGCCCCGGGTACCATAGGAGAGGGCCCTGGGTACCATAGGAGAGGGCCCCAGGTACCATGTGAGAGGGCCCCCGGGTACCGTGTGAGAGGGTCCTGGGTACCATGGGAGAGGATTCCGGGTACCATGGGAGAGGGTCCCGGGTACCATGTGAGAGGGCCCCAGGTACATGAGAGAGCGTCCTGGGTACCATGGGAGAGGGCCCCGGGTACCATGGGAGAGGGCCCCGGGTACCATGGGAGAGGGCCCCGGGTACCATGGGAGAGGGCCCCAGGTACCATGGGAGAGGGCCCCGGGTACCATGGGAGAGGGTCCCGGGTACCATAGGAGAGGGCCCCAGGTACCATGGGAGAGGGCCCCGGGTACCATGGGAGAGGGTCCCGGGTACCATAGGAGAGGACCCCAGGTACCATGAGAGAGGGCCCCGGGTACCATGGGAGAGGGGCCCCAGGTAACATGGGAGAGGGCCCCAGGTACCATGGGAGAGGACCCCAGGTACCATGGGAGAGGACCCCGGGTACCATGGGAGAGGGCCCCGGGTACCATGGGAGAGGGCCCCCGGGTACCATGGGACAGGGCCCCAGGTACCATAGGAGAGGGCCCCAGGTACCATGGGAGAGAGCCCCCGGGTACCATAGGAGAGGGCCCCAGGTACCATAGGAGAGGGCCCCAGGTACCATGGGAGAGAGCCCCCGGGTACCATGGGAGAGGGCCCCGGGTACCATGGGAGAGGGCCCCGGGTACCATGGGAGAGGACCCCAGGTACCATAGGAGAGGGCCCCGGGTACCATGGGAGAGGAAACCCGGGTACCATGGGAGAGGGCCCTGGGTACCATGGGAAAGTGCCCCCGGGTACCATGGGAGAGGGCCCCGGGTACCATGGGAGAGGGCCCCAGGTACCATTGAAGACGGCCCCGGGTACCATGGGAGAGGACCCCAGGTACCATAGGAGAGGGCCCCAGGTTCCATGGGAGAGGGGCTCCAGGTGCCATGGGAGAGGGCCCCAGGTACAATGGGAGAGGGCCACAGGTACCATAGGAGAGGGCCCCGGGTACCATGGGAGAGGGCCCCAGTACCATAGGAGAGGCCCCGGTACCATGGGAGAGGGCCCCGGGTACCATGGGAGAGGGCCCCCGGGTACCATGGGACAGGGCCCCAGGTACCATAGGAGAGACCCCAGGTACCATGGGAGAGGGCCCCGGTACCATGGGAGGGCCCCGGGTACCATGGGAGAGGGCCCTGGTACCATGGGAGAGGGCCCCAGGTACCATGGGAGGGGGCCCCCGGTACCATAGGAGAGGGCCCCAGGTACCATGGGAGAGGGCCCCCGGGTACCATAGGAGAGGGCCCGGGTACCATGGGAGAGGGCCCTGGGTACCATAGGAGAGGGCCCCAGGTACCATGTGAGAGGGCCCCCGGGTACCGTGTGAGAGGGTCCTGGGTACCATGGGAGAGGATTCCGGGTACCATGGGAGAGGGTCCCGGGTACCATGTGAGAGGGCCCCAGGTACATGAGAGAGCGTCCTGGGTACCATGGGAGAGGGCCCCGGGTACCATGGGAGAGGGCCCCGGGTACCATGGGAGAGGGCCCCGGGTACCATGGGAGAGGGCCCCAGGTACCATGGAGAGGGCCCGGGTACCATGGAGAGGGTCCCCGGGTACCATAGGAGAGGCCCCAGGTACCATGGGAGGGCCCCGGTACCATGGGAGAGGGTCCCGGGTACCATAGGAGAGGCCTGGTACCATAGGAGAGGGCCCCAGGTACCATGTGAGAGGGCCCCCGGGTACCGTGTGAGAGGGTCCTGGTACCATGGGAGAGGATTCCGGGTACCATGGAGAGGGTCCCGTACCATGTGAGAGGGCCCCAGGTACATGAGAGAGCGTCCTGGGTACCATGGGAGAGGGCCCCGGGTACCATGGGAGAGGGCCCCGGGTACCATGGGAGAGGGCCCGGGTACCATGGGAGAGGGCCCCAGGTACCATGGGAGAGGCCCCGGTACCATGGGAGAGGGTCCCGGGTACCATAGGAGAGGGCCCCAGGTACCATGGGAGAGGGCCCCGGGTACATGGGAGAGGGTCCCGGTACCATAGGAGAGGACCCCAGGTACCATGAGAGAGGGCCCCGGGTACCATGGGAGAGGGGCCCCAGGTAACATGGGAGAGGGCCCCATGTACCATGGGAGAGGACCCCAGGTACCATGGGAGAGGACCCCGGGTACCATGGGAGAGGGCCCCGGGTACCATGGGAGAGGGCCCCCCGGTACCATGGGACAGGGCCCCAGGTACCATAGGAGAGGCCCCAGGTACCATGGGAGAGAGCCCCCGGTACCATAGGAGAGGGCCCCAGGTACCA
>WNGS01002784.1:56101-67809 GCA_020271785.1 Procambarus virginalis | reverse complement strand
AAGGTTGGGGAAGGCTGCTCTGGCTCAATGCTGAGCCAGAACAGCATTCCCCTTCTCTCACAGTCCTCCCCACCATGCCCCCTCCCTCGTCCCTTCGCCCTCCCAACCATACCCCATTCCCTCGTCCTCCCTCCCCCATCCCTGTGTCCTCCCCACCACCCCCACTAGACTGTCCCCACATACTCTCATCCATACTCCCAGTCCCCCAGACCCTCCTATCATTCTCCTCTTCCCTGTTCCTTCGTCCTCTGCACCATCCCCCCCCCTCTCCTGTCTCCTTGCCCTTCCCATCAGTATCATTCCCTTGTCCCTCGTCCCCATCATCCCCAACTCTCCCGTCCCCTCTTCCTCCCCCCCATTCCCCACTCCCTCGTCCGATGCTTCCCAAATGATCTGATGTTTCCATCACTGAAATAAAAGAAAAACAATTAAAACGGAAATGAAAGCAATGAAGAAATAAAAAATAAACTATACTCACGAAATGAATGGTATGGTAAACAACAAACTCAATTCCAATGCAGTGTCACAAAAACATTAAATCAAATTGAAAACAATTTGAAATCTACGAAAATTCAATTTATCAATGAAATTGGAAACATTGAAATGAAATCGTAACATATATAGTATAGCGCGAGTTGTTCTTACGTGCAGCAGATGGCGCTGTTTTTCAATAATGCATGTGTTTACTGTCACAGGTGTGGCATCTATACTTATACTCACGAAATGAACGGTATGGTAAACAATACAGCTAAACTCCAACGCAATATCACACAAAATAATTAAATAAAAATGGAAATAAATCCAAATATATGAAAATTAATTTGTCAATGCCATCGGAAAGATTGAAATGGAATCATAACATATTTATTATAGTGTGTATGGCTCTTACGTGCGACAGATGGCGCTGTTTCTTAATTTAAAAAAAGAAGAATGTTTTTACAAATGTGGCATCTCTACTTATATTTACGAAATGAACGGTGTGGTATGCAACACAACTCAATTCCAACACAGTGTCACACAAAATAATTAAATAAAAATAAAAATAAATCGAAATCTATGAAATTCAATTTATTAATGCAATCAGAAATATTGAAGTGAAAACCATAACAAATATAGTATAGCGTGTGTGGCTATTACGTTAAACAGAGGGTGCTGTTTTTCTTTAAATTATGTTTTTCCTGTCACAGGTGTGGCATCTATATAGTAAGGCATATAAAAACACACGCAAATTCGAATGGAACGTTGTGTCAGAATTTCAAAGCTATCAGTGAAGAGCTTTGAAAGATAACAGTGTGTGTTGCTCTTACGTCCAACAGATGGCGTTGTTTATAGAAAAAAAACCATGATTTTTTCCCGTCACGGGTGAGGCACGTATATAGTAAGTATATGAAAACATGCGCCTATTCAAATGCAACGTTGTGTCAAATTTTCAAAGCAATCAGTAAAGAGGTTTCGAAGATTTCTCTCACATGAAAAATATAGTTTAAAAAAAAAACGTTTTTTCCGTCACAGACGTGACATCAATATAATATGCATATAAAACCTCGCTCTGATGCGAATGGAACATTGTGTGAAAATTTCAAAGCAATCGGTGAAGAACTTCGGATATTAGCGATTTGAACAAACGAACATTTGTATTTTTATTTATATAGATTTCCACTTGTGATTCTCTCTACTCGAACATTGTTGCAATATTTATAATTGTTGGTGTAATAAATTATTATCGCGGAGCAGAATATTTTCCGAGGTGAGTTAGCGAGGTTCCGAAAGCATTGTTTGAGTTACATCAATTGGTCTCTGATTTACATCAATTGATCTCTGATTTTCATCAATTGATCTCTGATTTTCATCAATTAGTCTCTGATTTACATCAATGGATCTCTGATTTATAACAATTGGTCTCTAATTTACATCAATTGGTATCATAAATAAAGAGAAACTCACATTTTGCAATCTCGTGTCTGCAGTAATACATCCACCAGATTTTTACAGCATTTATAATTAAATATTATAATTATCTTTATTTGAGTTTTATATTAGAGTCAATTTGAAGTTTTCAAGCTAGACCTGAGCTAGTTTAAACGTTGTTTATAACTATGAGTGACTTTATTTTTATTATTGACTGCTATTGTGATTTCTTATTTCGATTCGTAATTGTTGAAATTATGGATTGTTCGTTAGCCTCATCTTAAAATGTTTTCTACAATGTTATATATTTTTGGTGGTAAGGGCATCAAAATTGCTCTTTTCGTGCAGATACTGAATATATGCTGTACATCTTGTGGTCACATGTTCCGCCTCATATACTCACCTAGTTGAACTCACCTAGTTGTGCTTGCGGGGGTTGAGCTCTGGCTCTTTGGTCCCGCCTCTCAATCGTCAATACACTGGTGTTCAGATTCCTGAGCTTCTCGAGCTCCATCATATGTACATTAGAAACTGTGTACGGAGTCAGCCTCCACCACATCACCTCCTAGAGGTGATGACCATTTACTAACTTCTCTGACACTGAAATTACGAAAAATTGAACGGTACGAAATTGAAATAAGAACATGTGTAATAGTTCTTGAGGGCGGGAGTTGTAGAGAAGCTGAATGAGGGATATGCAGGTTATAATATTAATAATATTGAATGTTAATATAATAATATTATTATTACCATTAACTTTGTTTATACAATTAATCATATTTTATTATAAGTCAAAATTTCTCAATATTAAAATTTTCTTCGCTAGTTTTAAAAATATTACTCAGTATCTGTGCCGTCATTATCATCACTATTAATTGTATCTCTGTCACCTGTAGTTCTTGTCTCTCACCCTCATATTAATTACTTCATCAGGGCCCCACTATCCACCTCAGGTAATTAGCGTCAGTGTCATGGACGAGGGACACTTAACAAGTGTAGCGACGCTAAGACTATCCTTCACCTGCACGCTGGTGCCCTGTGATCCAGGCCGGAGTATTTAAACGCCTCTACCAGCTTTTACCGGCCTTAAAATATTCAGGAACTCCACTCCCTGGTTGGCGTGATGCGTGCCAACATAGGGCTCGGTCCACAGTCACTGTTCCGTGTCATGACACAGTCCACGGTCACTGTTCCGTGTCGCAACACCCATGTGCATAGCCCATACGTACGATATTCAGGTGACTTTCCCATAAGTACAGTACGACAACATTCAGGTGGTTTCCCCCTAAGTATGGTACAAAAGTATCACTGCAGGTGGCAATCCGGTCAGTATCGAACAGACAGCAGTATTCACGTGCCTGTCCCACTAGTTAGCTACTGATATAACGTACAAGGGCCTCGCTGGCTACTGAAGGTACGGTACAGTGTTCTCGAGAGACATTCTTCATTGAGGTGTTGCACAGCAGCCACAGACACTCCACCTGGCATCGTTTGGGTCCCAGATCGATTCCCAGTCGCCCCCTCTCACGCAGGGTACGTACCTGCAGGTGCAGGCATCTCCTTTGACAACCACCTACCTCATAGACAGACATACAGCTCTACACCATACCGAGCTGAGACACATTGCTCTTTTCTACATCGTGAGCTGAGAAACCTTGCTCCTCACTTACCTCCAGAGCTGAGACACATCATCCTGACGGTGGAGCCATCCTCGTAGGGACCGATAGGACCTTCCAGTCTTCGGCCAGACTCGTCCTGAATCCTGGGGAACCCCGGGGGATCTGTGGGGGAAGAGTATTACCCCGAGTTTAGGTCATTGTTGGTGGTGGTGGTAATGACAGTTTATATTGTTGGTGTTGTTGTTGGTGGTGGTAATGACAGTTTATATTGTTGGTGTTGTTGTTGGAGGTGGTGATGTAGATGGTGGTGTTGACAGTGTCAAACTGGAGTGGTTGCTGGTTAAGTTGATGGTGTTGACAGTTGTTTGAGTGGTTGCTGGATGAGCAGGTCATCTGGTGGCCCAGTACTACTCCCACACATCCAGCTGCTGGGCCCACCAGCACGAGGTATTGTACTATGGTTTTGACCACAACCAGTTTTCAGTACATGTTTATCTAGAGACGCGGTACATCTCCCTCAGTTTATATTCATCACCATTTTCATAGTGATCATTTATATTTAATATATCATAAAAATCACATTATTACATGAAATATACATATGAGCATATTAGTAATTTTTAATATTAAATTTTTATTACATATTAATTTTCTAATATTTCTGTAATATTATTTAGTACTAATTAAATTATTTCTATCATTATTACATGTATTATTCATATTTCTAATTATATTAGTATTAATTTTGTTATCATTAATTTAATTGCTGTAAATTATTTTGATGAAAAATCTATTTTTACACGTCTCTAGAGGTTATTTTGAAGTTTGCAAAGAAAGGGATTAAATTGGTTGTTCAATGCCACATGTGTTCCCAGCCCAACATTTACCTGGTTAATTATTAAATTATTTAAGCTAATTAATTCAGTTAATTCAGGCACAGCTTCCGTGGGAATAAGTGCAGCTGCCTAACTACCTAAATGTGCCTTAATACAACCTCACATCCATTCTCTCAATCACCACTAATAATCCTGATTCATAATGCTTTGTTGTCACTATAATTTGGTAATGTGGTATATATCATGTGTCATCACAGGTGCACTTCTGCCTCTAACTCATTGAATCTGGCTGAGCCTTTTCACCTGTTAATTCACCTATTCATAAAGTTCGCGACCAGTTTGTTGCCGAATTGTTCCATTTGACTTTACTGGTGCCTCTAAACGTTCTTGGAACTAAGGTCTTGTAGCACAGATAGAAGCACTAGAAATCTCGGCTTCTCTTCGTCAGTTATCTAAATATTGCCTTCAAGTTTGGACCGATGGGATTGGTTTTAATGATGCATTAACGGAAAACACTTCAACTGACATCAGCTTAACACAGGAAAGTGTGAATGGTCTTTTTGATGAGGATAAACAGGCCTTCAGATCACTTCATATGACCTGCGCGTGAACCGTGCTGGATTATTCAGAACTATCATTGAGTCCTCATCTCAATAAAGCGCAAAATAAATCTTCTATAAATCCTGTGATTTTTCAAAACGTTAGACGATCACATTCCGAAGACAGACTTTTAGTAAGTTCAGACCCATCGTGTGAAGAAAACAGTGCCATGATAACAACATACAAAATACTTACAGGAGTGGCCGAAAATACATTTTTTATAAAAAAGAGTTCAAGAAAGAAATAACGGAAATTACCTGCTCAGATGAACAAATCCACGAAGGCTGTGACGAGGGTTCGAACCAATGTCCGAGAGTAAGAAAGGGCGAAGAGGTAGAATAGCTTATTGGCAGAGCTCGGGTGCATGGGGGAATTGTGTAAAAACCTGGTTTGTGTCTCGGAGAGGCTGCAGGATCCATGATAGGTCAAGTTGATTTCCCGGTTGCAATTCTTTTACCATGTAGCTCAGTCGATTAAGGCGCGTCTAGGATCCTCTCGGACGTAGGTTCAAACCCTCGTCACGGCCCTTGTGGATTTGTTTACTTGATGCATCACGCTATTCTGAGTTTTGTGTGTAATTACCTGCTCAAGTTAGCAATTGGGATGTAAAGACGAGTTTTGTCAGCGCGCGGGTAGTGAGGGGAATTATTTTTAAGGGGAGATAGTGGAAACCAACGCCTGTTGTTAAAAGACATGCACTACAAAAGTTTTTAAAACGATTGAAACTCATTTCATCAACAAACAGACACCATGAAAAAGAGGTAATCAGGAGCACCCCAGCTCTAATACACACACACACACACACACACACACACACACACCACACACACACACAGGCGCTGTGGGTATTAAAGAGCAGGAAGGCTCTAACAGGACAGAGTGGAATGACAAGGACAAAGCAGCAGTGAATGAAGTACTGAAGGCACTAGACATGGAAGGGGCTGAACATAGCGTTGAGAAGGTTTTCAGGCTAGGTTGGTACAACAAAGACCGAGACCGAGTGATAAAGATAGTGTTTGCAAACGAGAGCACACAGGAGAAGATTCTATCACGGAAGAGCTCCCTGAAAAACATGGTAAAATTCAAAAAGGTATTCCTCCAGAGAGACATGACAAGGGAGGAGAGAGCCATGGTGGCAGAAGCAAGGAAGAGGCGCAGGGCGAGAGGGGAAAACCAGGAAGTCACAGCTCCCAACACAACACCCCCAGAGGCGAGGGGGGAACCCACAACCAGCTACCCAGTAACACCAGAGGGGGGGACAACCCCGCCAACCTCCTCTGCATAGAAAACCCACCTACCCCAAACCCTCCCTACCCCCACTCAAATGTTCAGCCAAATCTCCCTCCCCCCACACCCAATCCCCACCCTTTTACCCCTCCCCTCCTCCCGCCGAGTCCTCCCTCCCCCCCCCTTTCCTTCCTGTCCTCCCTCCCCTTTCACCCCATACCCTCCCTGTCCCTCCCCCTTCACTGGATCCCCCACCCCTCATCCCAGTATCCTCTGAGACCCTGTTATCCACCTCACAGGTCGTCACACCCATGGAACAGCTTCCCCCACAGGCAGAACACTCACTAAGGAGGCGATTTGAGAAGGGACAGAAGAAAGCGAGCCTCAAAGCAATGTACACTAACATCGATGGAATTACAAATAAAGCAAATGAGCTTGGAGAACGGGTACTAGAGGAAAACCCAGACATAATAGCCCTCACAGAAACAAAGCTAACGAAAACGATAACAAACGCAGTGTTCCCACAGGACTATTATGTTATGAGGAAAGAGAGGGAAGGAAGGGGTGGTGGTGGTGTAGCTCTGCTGGTAAGAAAAGGCTGGGATTTTGAGGAGATGGTTATTCAGGGCTGTGAAGGTTTCAGTGACTACATAGCAGGTACCATAACAAATGGAGGGAAAAAATTATAGTCGTAGTCATATATAATCCACCACCAAATGACAGAAGACCTAGACAGGAATATGATATAAACAACATGGCCACCATTAACATAATAGAAAGAGCAGCTTCTGTTGCTAGCAGGAATGGATCTGGACTACTAATTATGGGAGACTTCAACCATGGGAAGATAGATTGGGAGAACAGAGACCCGCATGGAGGACCAGAAACATGGAGAGCTAAGCTGCTGGACGTGGCAACAAGAAACTTTCTAAGCCAGCACATCAAAGAACCAACAAGAATGAGAGGAGAAGATGAACCAGCAATGCTTGATTTGATATTTACCCTAAATGAGTGGGATATAAGGGAAGTTAAGATGGAAGCGCCCTTGGGAATGAGTGACCACAGTGTATTGAACTTTGAGTACCTGGTAGAGCTAGGAATTATCTCCCCCAAAAAAGAACTAGGAATCAAAAGGCTGGCATACCGAAAGGGGAATTATGTACAGATGAGAAGTTTCCTAAGTGAAATACCTTGGGACACAGACCTCAGAGATAAGTCTGTACAGGGTATGATGGACTATGTTACCCAAAAGTGTCAGGAGGCAGTAAACAGGTTCATCCCGGTCCAAAGGGAAAAATCCGAGAAGCAACAGAAGAATCCATGGTATAATAGGGCATGTATGGAAGCAAAGAAACTGAACAAAAGGGCGTGGAGGAACTTCCGGAATAACAGAACACCAGAAAGCAGAGAGAGATACCAGAGAACCAGGAATGAGTACGTCAGGGTGAGAAGAGAAGCAGAGAAAAGTTTTGAAAATGATATAGCAAACAAAGCCAAGACCGAACCAAAGCTACTCCACAGTCACATCAGAAGGAAAACAACAGTGAAAGAACAGGTATTGAAACTTAGAACAGGCGAGGACAGGTATACAGAGAATGACAAAGAGGTGTGTGAAGAACTCAACAAGAGGTTCCAGGAGGTCTTCACAATAGAACAAGGTGAGGTCACTGTGCTAGGAGAAAGGGAGGTAAACCAGGCGGCCTTGGAAGAGTTCGAAATTACGAGAGAGGAGGTCAAGAGACACCTGCTGGATCTGGATGTTAGAAAGGCTGTTGGTCCAGACGGGATCTCACCTTGGATACTGAAAGAGTGTGCAGAGGCACTTTGCTTGCCACTCTCCATAGTGTATAGTAAGTCACTGGAGACGGGAGACCTACCAGAAATATGGAAGACGGCGAATGTGGTCCCAATATACAAAAAGGGCGACAGGCAAGAGGCACTGAACTACAGGCCAGTGTCCTTGACTTGTATACCATGCAAGGTGATGGAGAAGATCGTGAGAAAAAACCTGGTAACACATCTGGAGAGAAGGGACTTCGTGACAAATCGCCAACATGGGTTCAGGGAGGGTAAATCTTGCCTTACAGGCTTGATAGAATTCTACGATCAGGTGACAAAGATTAAGCAAGAAAGAGAGGGCTGGGCGGACTGCATTTTCTTGGATTGTCGGAAAGCCTTTGACACAGTACCGCATAAGAGGCTGGTACATAAGCTGGAGAGACAGGCAGGTGTAGCTGGTAAGGTGCTCCAGTGGATAAGGGAGTACCTAAGCAATAGGAAGCAGAGAGTTACGGTGAGGGGTGAGACCTCCGATTGGCGTGAAGTCACCAGTGGAGTCCCACAGGGCTCTGTACTCGGTCCTATCTTGTTTCTGATATATGTAAATGATCTCCCGGAGGGTATCGATTCATTTCTCTCAATGTTTGCGGACGATGCCAAAATTATGAGAAGGATTAAAACAGAAGAGGACTGTTTGAGGCTTCAAGAAGACCTAGACAAGCTGAAGGAATGGTCGAACAAATGGTTGTTAGAGTTTAACCCAACCAAATGTAATGTAATGAAGATAGGTGTAGGGAGCAGGAGGCCAGATACAAGGTATCATCTGGGAGAGGAAATTCTTCAGGAGTCAGAGAAAGAAAAAGACTTGGGGGTTGATATCACGCCAGACCTGTCTCCTGCAGCACATATCAAGAGGATAACATCAGCGGCATATGCCAGGCTGGCCAACATACGAACGGCATTCAGAAACTTGTGTAAAGAATCATTCAGAACTTTGTATACCACATATGTCAGGCCAATCCTGGAGTATGCAGCCCCAGCATGGAGTCCATATCTAGTCAAGGATAAGACTAAACTGGAAAAGGTTCAAAGGTTTGCCACCAGACTAGTACCCGAGCTGAGAGGTATGAGCTACGAGGAGAGACTACGGGAATTAAACCTCACTTCGCTGGAAGACAGAAGAGTTAGGGGGACATGATCACCACATTCAAGATTCTGAAGGGAATTGATAGGGTAGATAAAGACAGGCTATTTAACACAAGGGGCACACGCACAAGGGGACACAGGTGGAAACTGAGTGCCCAAATGAGCCACAGAGATATTAGAAAGAACTTTTTTAGTGTCAGAGTGGTTGACAAATGGAATGCATTAGGAAGTGATGTGGTGGAGGCTGACTCCATACACAGTTTCAAGTGTAGATATGATAGAGCCCAATAGGCTCAGGAATCTGTACACCTGTTGATTGACGGTTGAGAGGCGGGACCAAAGAGCCAGAGCTCAACCCCCGCAAACACAACTAGGTGAGTACAACTAGGTGAGTACACACACACACCCACACCCGTATCATGACAGGCATCCCCTGCAAAATACTTAAAGAATCATTAGGCTAAGACTGTTTGAGCACCTGGAGAGCATTGGGTTTGTAAACAAGCACTACATGGGTTCTGGACAGGGAAATCATGCCTAACAAACCTTTTAGTATTCTATGATAAAGTAACAAGGATAAGGCAGGACAGAGAAGGCTGGGCAGACTGCATATTCTTGCTGCCAAAAGGCCTTTGATACAGTACCGCACATGAGACTGCTATACAACTTGAGAGGCAGGCAGGAGTAAGCGGAAAGGCCCTTGCATGGGTGAAGAACTACCTAACAGGAAGGAGCAAGAGGTAATGGTAAGGGGCGAGAAGTCGGACTGGCGAAACAGTAACAAGTGGAGTACCTCAAGGATCGGTGCTGGGAACCATCCTCTTTCTATTTTACGTAAATGATATGTTTACAGGAGTGGAATCATACATGTCAATGTTTGCAGATGAAGCAAAATTAATGAGAAGAGTTGTGACAGACGAGGATTGTAGGATCCTCCAAAGGGACTTAAACAAGTTGCAGAGATGGTCAGGGAAATGGCTACTGGAGTTCAACACCAGTAAATGAAAGTTATGGAAATGGGATCAGGTGATAAGAGACCAAAGGACAGTACACAATAAGGTGAACTGCCTACCTGTAACGACACGAAGAGACCTGGGATGTGGGACGTGACACCTAATCTAACTCCTTGAGCACATATAAATAAGGATAACGACAGCATTGTACTCTACACTGGCAAAATAGAACTTCATTCAGAAACCTAAATAGGAGGCTTTTAAGGCACTTTACACTGACTATGTGAGACCCGTCTTAGAGTATGCCGCGCATATATGGAGCCCCACCTGAAGAAACACATAAGGAAACTGGAGAAGGTTCAGAGGTTTGCGACGAGGCTTGTCCCAGGTTACGAGGGATGGGATATGAAGAGCGTCTGAAGGAACTGAACCTTACGACACTAGAGAAAAGAAGGAGAGAGGAGATATGATAGGGACATATAAATACTCAGGGGAATTGACAAAGTGGAAATAGATGAAATGTTCACACGTAATATAACAGAACGAGGGGACATAGAGGAAAGTGGAAACTCAGATGAGTCACAGAGATGTAAGGAAGCTTTCTTTTAGCGGAGAGTAGTGGAAAAATGGAATGCACTTAAGGACAGGTTGTGGAAGCAAACTCTATTCATACATTTAAAACTTAGGTATGATAGGGAAATGGGACAGGAGTCATTTCTGTAAACATCCCATGGCAGGAAAGGTGGGATCCAAGAGTCAATGCTCGATCCTGCAAGAACAAATAGGTGAGTACAATTGGTGAGTACACACACACACACACACCCACACACACACACACACACACAACCACACACACACACACACACACACACCACACACACACACACACACAACCACACACACACACACACACACACACACCCACACACCCTTGGGGGGGCCTGGTAGCCTGGTGGATAGGCACAGGACTCGTAATTGTGGCGCGGATTCGATTCCCGCACCAGGCAAAACAATGGGCAAAGTTTGTTTCATCCTGAATGCCCTTGTTACCTAGCAGTAAATAGTACCTGGGAGTACACAGCTGGCACGGGCTGCTTCCTGGAGTGTGTGTATGTGTGTGGAGAAAAAAAAAGTAGTCAGTAAAAGTTGATTGACAGTAGAGCGCGGGCCGAAAGAGCAAAGCTCAACCCCGCAAACACAACCTGGTGAATATAACTAGTTGATACACACCACACAACACACAACTTGTGTGTGTGAAGGATCCAACAAGAATGAGAGGAGAAGATGAACCAGAAATGCTTGATTTGATATTTACCCGAAATGAGCGGGATATAAGGGTAGTTAAGATGGAAGCACCCTTGGGAATGAGTGACACAGTGTATGAACTTTGAGTACCTGGTAGAGCTGGAATTATCCCCCCAAAAATCACTGGGAATCAAAAGGGGTGCATACCCGCAAAGGGAATTATGAACATATGAGAAGATCCTAAGTGAAATACCTTGGGACACAGACCTCAACAGATAAGTCTGTCCAGGGTATGATGGACTATCTTACCCAAAAGTGTCAGGAGGCAGTAAACGGGTTCATCCCGGCCCAAACGGGAAAAATCCGAGAAGCAACGAAGAATCCATGATATAATA
>WNGS01002782.1:5000-36976 GCA_020271785.1 Procambarus virginalis | reverse complement strand
TTCCTTTAACACAAAAAAACGGGAAATCCGTTGTTCGGAAAACGGTGTAGCCCTTTAGGCGTTGCGGAATGTCGTTGCCAGTTCTTGTGTGGAAGCTCACCAGGTAAGCTATCACTGTGGAAGCCAATGAGATATATCGCCTTTGACCAGCTTCTTGAAGAGTATTGATTGGTCAAGGGTGAGGTTACCTTACCTTGTGGTTACCTTGAGGTGCTTCCGGGGCTTAGCGTCCCCGCGGCCCGGTCGTCGACCAGGCCTCCTGGTTGCCTGAGGTGAGGTGAGGTCCTGAGGTGTTGACAAGTGTGTATAGTGACCGGCTAGAAGAGAGATGTGTTGATCAACAAGGAACAACCAAGGAGAAGAGAGAAATATTCAATGAAGAACAAAGAACAAAGGCAGAAACGTGGAGTTGCGATGACGAATGGAGGAGAAGGGCAGGTAGAGAAGTCTATGCGGAGACAAACGAGGAATAACGACAGATGGGGCTAAACAGTTAAGATAGAGGAAAGTTCACAAAAACTACTTAAAAGTGACAGAGGGAAATTAAGCAGATAAGATAAGAAAGAACATCTTCCTTGATAGAAAACTCAGTTGAGTAGGAGTGAGGAGGAGGAGGGGGGGGGGGGAGAGGGGAGAGGTGTGCGTGGGTGTGAGGTGGAAAAGTGTGTATTTACCTAGTTGTATTCACCTAGTTGTGTTTGCGGGGGTTGAGCTTTGATCTTTCGACCCGCCTCTCAACTGTCAATCAACTGTTTACTAACTACTTTTTTTCACCACACACACACACACACCAGGAAGCAGCCCGTGACAGCTGACTAACTCCCAGGTACCTATTTACAGGTAGGTAACAGGGGCATTCAGGGTGAAAGAAACTTTGCCCATTTGTTTCTGCCGGGTGCGGGAATCGAACCGCGCCACAGAATTACAAGTCCTGCGCACAATCCAGCAGGCTACCAGACTCCTATATATGTGTGTGTGTGTGTGTGTGTGTGTGTGTGTGTGTGTGTGTGTGTGTGTGTGTCTGTGTGTGTGAAAAAATAGTAGTTAGTAACAGTTGAGAGGCGGGCCGAAAGAACAGAGCTCAACCCCCGCAAGCACAACTAGGTGAGTAGAACAAGGTGAATACACACACACACACACACACAGCAGACGCTATGTACAGACACTAAGAAATAACCCGAAATAAGTTTGTGGTAGGTAAGGTGGAGACAATTACCGCTGGAATGTGAGCAAGAACTCACGCGACAATGAGCCGTGTTGTGAACGCCATCTTACGGGTCAATGAATTTTGCTAGTTCATCTGAATTTAATTTGCATGTCTAATGAAAACTTGTTCTCGTGGCCTTTGTTAAGGAACTATTCAGACGTGATTGGGAATGCCGGGTTTATGATATATATATATATATATATATATATATATATATATATATATATATATATATATATATATATATAGCCTAGGAGCTTACGTAGTAAACTCCAAGACCAACCAATGCTTATAGGCAAGCGCTGGTGTTCGGGTTATGGTACTGTGTACGCCAAGTGAGCCCCTGGTAATGCAAGTTCGAACCCAGGACGGGTCATGGAGCTCTTAAATGATATAAAAATAATCATTCAGTGTGTCCGGTAATTCTCCCCTCCCCCCTCCCTTCCCGATCTTGAAGTTATCTTGAGATGATTTCGGGGTTTAGCGTCCCCGCGGCCCGGTCCTCGACTAGGCCTCCCTTTTGTTACATCCCCAGGAAGCAGCCCGTAGCAGCTGTCTAACTCCCAGGTACCTATTTACTGCTAGGTGAACAGAGCATCAAGGTGAAAGAAGCTCTGCTCATCTGATTCCACCTCCGCCGGGGGATCGAAGCCGGAACCTCAGGACTATGAATCCGAAGCGTTGTCCTCTCAGCCGTCGGGCCCCACCTACCTCATCGCTGTTAACTAATCTTCCATTCCTTAGTTCTTTGTTTAAACAACCAAGGCAACTAAAGAACACTGCAGAGGAGAATAATAAGATGCAAGAGCAACCATAAACCTTAATCATATATTTACAGAAAACAATGAACTGAACGTGAGAATTTGACTAATGATAACACAAAGAATCAAAATACTAAATAACAGGATATCAAAGAATTGAAGACTTACCAAGAACAGCAAAATGGGAATGAAACAATCAAGTGAAAATGCTGAAATTCTACCAAAAATCTACCAAAAACAACTTTTGAAAAGAGAATATGATATTTCAAAGGTCTTCCGTGGATGTATGCAGTCCAAACATTCGCTATCCTGAGTATACCTAGCCGGCTAAATTTAAATTTTAAATTTTGCCCCGAGGGGCGAGTTTATTAGGCAGCGCCACTCATCCTGTGAGTGGACACACCGCCATAGTGACAGTATTGGGCAGCGTCACTCATCCTGTGAGTGGACACACCGCCATAGTGACAGTATTGGACAGCGCCACTCATCCTGTGAGTGGACACACCGCCATAGTGACAGTATTGGGCAGCGCCACTCATCCTGTGAGTGGACACACCGCCATAGTGACAGTATTGGGCAGCGCCACTCATCCTGTGAGTGGACACACCACCATAGTGACAGTATTGGGCAGCGTCACTCATCCTGTGAGTGGATACACCACCATAGTGACAGTATTGGACAGCGCCACTCATCCTGTGAGTGGACACACCACCATAGTGACAGTATTGGGCAGCGTCACTCACCCTGTGAGTGGACACACCGCCATAGTGACAGTATTGGGCAGCGCCACTCATCCTGTGAGTGGACACACCGCCATAGTGACAGTATTGGGCAGCGCCACTCATCCTGTGAGTGGACACACCGCCATAGTGACAGTATTAGGCAGCGCCACTCATCCTGTGAGTGGACACACCGCCATAGTGACAGTATTGGGCAGCGCCACTCATCCTGTGAGTGGACACACCGCCATAGTGACAGTATTGGGCAGCGCCACTCATCCTGTGAGTGGACACACCGCCATAGTGACAGTATTGGGCAGCGCCACTCATCCTGTGAGTGGACACACCGCCATAGTGACAGTATTAGGCAGCGCCACTCATCCTGTGAGTGGACACACCGCCATAGTGACAGTATTGGGCAGCGTCACTCATCCTGTGAGTGGACACACCGCCATAGTGACAGTATTGGGCAGTGCCACTCATCCTGTGAGTGGACACACCGCCATAGCAGCATGTACAACACTCCCCAATAGGAAGAAAACCCGCTGGGTTGTTCATCCTGTCACTTGTACCCAGACACACCCTATAGGCGGCTAGTTATGACTGCCTAGTCTCCAATCACTATGCCGGCCCCGGAGTGATTGATTAATGAAGATTAAGCCACTACAAGTGCTAGCACGGGCATGAGTAACCCCCTTAGGTGGTAGATTTGTGAAGTGAATGTGGTTAAATTTCAATTTTGGCCCCGTGAATATTCTGGAGGATAAAGTGAATTCACCATAGAAAACCTTTGTCCAGGCGCACCAGAGAAAATGGGACTGCAGGGGAGACTCGCTTAGACTTGGCCATACGTAACACATCAATGGTTACCTCAGCACTGCTCCACCCACTCATTAACCTGCCTCATCACTCCTCTCTCACCTGTCCACACACGAGGTCATGGACTCGCGACTTGTGCCTCATATCATTCTTCCTCCATCCTACCTCATACAGCTTTCTTCCTGATTTTCTACTCACACTTTCCTTCCTCACAACATTAACCTATCAACCTACCTACCTTCCTCTCTCTCTGTCTGTCTGTCTGTCTGTCTGTCTGTCTGTCTGTCTGTCTGTCTGTCTGTCTGTCTGTCTGTCTGTCTCTCTCTTCCTTCACCGACGTCCCCCTGTCCGCCCAGCTGTCGTGGTGAGTGGGTGGGTCACCCCTCACCAGGTGTTTCACTTCTCACCTGTCAAGGACTCTTCAGGAATGTGGCCGGGTGGTAGGGGAGGTGAGGGGGGATTAGGAGTCCAGGTGGTCCTCCCCTCCCCCCACCTGACACACCTCACAACCTCATTCCACCCAACTTGCCTCACATATCACTCAGCTCCCTCACCGCCACCTCCCTCACACCTCAGTCATGGCCAAGGTAGTTGAACGCCCTGAAGAAGAAGCATCAACATTCTTTACGGGCTCGCCATAGACCGTGCTACATGGACACTTGGTTTTAAGTAGCTAAATCTAATACAACAACAGTAGCACTAAATCTAATACATCAACAGTAGCACGAATGTTATCAGCCAGCTATATCTAGAACACCACTGTGATATCGAGGCTTACAGGTGGCTTCACGAATATGACCGAGGCTTACAAGTGGCTTCACGAATATGACCGAGGCTTACAGGTGGCTTCACGAATATGACCGAGGCTTACAGGTGGCTTCAAGAATATGACCGAGACTTACAGGTGGCTTCACGAATATGACCGAGACTTACAGGTAGCTTCACGAATATGACCGAGACTTACAGGTGGCTTCAAGAATATGACCGAGGCTTACAGGTGGCTTCAAGAATAATCGAGGCTTACACGTGGCTTCACGAATATGACCGAGGCTTACAGGTGGCTTCACGAATATGACCGAGACTTACAGGCGGCTTCACGAATATGACCGAGGCTTACAGGTGGCTTCACGAATATGGCCGAGGCTTACAGGTGACTTCACGAATATGACCGAGGCTTACAGGTGGCTTCACGAATATGACCGAGACTTACAGGTGGCTTCACGAATATGACCGAGGCTTACAGGTGGCTTCACGAATATGACCGAGACTTACAGGTGGCTTCACGAATATGACCGAGGCTTACAGGTGGCTTCACGAATATGACCGAGACTTACAGGTGGCTTCACGAATATGACCGAGACTTACAGGTGGCTTCACGAATATGACCGAGACTTACAGGTGGCTTCAAGAATATGACCGAGGCTTACAGGTGGCTTCACGAATATGACCGAGACTTACAGGTGGCTTCACGAATATGACCGACACTTACAGGTGGCTTCAAGAATATGACCGAGGCTTACAGGTGGCTTCACGAATATGACCGAGGCTTACAGGTGGCTTCAATAATATGACCGAGGCTTACAGGTGGCTTCACGAATATGACCGAGACTTACAGGTGGCTTCAAGAATATGACCGAGGCTTACAGGTGGCTTCACGAATATGACCGAGGCTTACAGGTGGCTTCACGAATATGACCGAGACTTACAGGTGGCTTCACGAATATGACCGAGGCTTACAGGTGGCTTCACGAATATGACCGAGGCTTAGAGGTGGCTTCACGAATATGACCGAGGCTTACAGGTGGATTCACGAATATGACCGAGCCTAAACAAGGGAGGGAGGCTATAAAGACGGGTTCAGAATCTGTCATAACAGGGGAGAACCCGCAATTAACGGTACAAACTGGAGATTGTACCATTTGTACTTCCTCATTTCGTTTTCAGAAGGGATGTGCGGAAATAGGCTTGTGGATGAGGGTCACGGGCTTGTGGATGAGTGTCACGGGCTTGTGGATGAGTGTCACGGGCTTGTGGATGAGTGTCACGGGCTTGTGGATGAGGGTCACGGGCTTGTGGATGAGTGTCACGGGCTTGTGGATGAGGGTCACGGGCTTGTGGATGAGTGTCACGGGCTTGTGGATGAGGGTCACGGGCTTGTGGATGAGTGTCACGGGGTTGTGGATGAGTGTCACGGGCTTGTGGATGAGTGTCACGGGCTTGTGGATGAGTGTCACGGGCTTGTGGATGAGGGTCACGGGCTTGTGGATGAGTGTCACGGGCTTGTGGATGAGTGTCACGGGCTTGTGGATGAGTGTCACGGGCTTGTGGATGAGTGTCACGGGCTTGTGGATGAGTGTCACGGGCTTGTGGATGAGTGTCACGGGCTTGTGGATGAGTGTCACGGGCTTGTGGATGAGTGTCACGGGCTTGTGGATGAGTGTCACGGGCTTGTGGATGAGTGTCACGGGCTTGTGGATGAGTGTCACGGGCTTGTGGATGAGTGTCACGGGCTTGTGGATGAGTGTCACGGGCTTGTGGCTGAGTGTCACGGGCTTGTGGATGAGTGTCACGGGCTGCCAATTACCGTCATCGAGGTAGTTTAACAAATGTTAAACTAGCGTTGTGTTGTAATGTCAACAACCTGAACGGAATAGTCTTCCCACACACACACCTGTTCCCAGATGGCGCTCACGCATGCAGTCACATGTGCACGGTGTGGGAAAAACCTGCTGTGATTGATATAAGAGGAGACTACCAGAGACTTGTACTGAACTAAATTAAAAATTACTGTATGCAAATTAATTCAACTAAAATCTCTAGCTAGGGTCGTAAATCCTAGCTCCTCTTTTCCTAATGACAGATAATGGGCTGTAAGGGGCAGGTGGGGTGAGTGAATTAGTTGATAGGTTGATTGCAGTTCCACGTCCACCTGCCAACAGGTATCTCACATCAGCTTGTATTTTATACAAGGATAAGATTTATAAATTCAGTTATATAACTGAACACTGGCTCTGTTTAAATCAGAGATTTAAACATACACAGTCTAGCCTAGCACCTTAGCAATTAACAGCCAATACATTTATACTATAAACAACTTAAATTGTAAATTGTAAAGTATGATAAATGACCTTAATGTATGGTCTGAGTACTGTTACTGAGTACTAAAATTATTCAATTAAATGAACTTTATGATTACTTAAAAATTAACTAAGCAAGCAATTGTTAACTTAATTTATATATACAAGTATTTGCAATGTATATGATCAATGTATATGATTTAATACAGTCAGCTTGTTGAATCTCTTCCTATACTCTGGACACTCATGATTATTAGTTTACTTATTGTGACAATCTTCTCTGACACTGGACACTCATGAGGTTCAGAGCTTGGATAAGATTCTGCTGTACCACAATATTAATAATAAACTCACAGAAATATGAGGCGTTGCCTCGCCTTATTACCGACTATCAGTCTTATAGAATATTAATGTTATACTAGCTTTAATTGGCCAACTAATACGCTACAGTAATAACATTCAATAAACTTAGCTGAAGCCGGGTGCCTGTCTGACAAGTGTGCCAGACTGAAGAACTCTCTTGGTGAGTTTAGGCACGATATTTTAGATGACAGCGTTGCTGTTTTGACGTACGAGTAGCGTTGCTGTTTGACGTACGAGTAGCGTTGCTACGGATATAGGACTGCGTTGCAGAAGATAACAATGAAGATTAGGGATGAGATTAGGGATGAAGGTGGAGACCGCGTCACTATATGCTCCACTTCACTCTTATTTTACATAAATGTTCTAGGATTTTCCTTGTTGATATATTGTCCAGGTACTCCCCCAGTTCTAGAGAGTGTTCACTGGTGATAATGATATTAGATAAGGTGTCCTTGAGCTGAAAATGTTCGCTAAGGGACCATCACGTGTTCACTGTTGTGTAAACATACGTGTTCTGCCGGGGCTGTGGTGGGCGCTTCTCTCCCGAGATGCCCTCCCCCCATCCCCCTTGAAAAAGGGGTTAGCTTACAATGAATATCGATAGATTATTTTTACAGTCTAGACTTATGATTGAGATAAGAAGTGATTATAATAAAATATGATATAGGATTTAAAGATTATAAGTAGTACTTGATAATACCACTGACTCTTAATAAGGATTCGATTTATCTCTACCGGATACTACGTCATGTTCCAATAAATTTTTAATTAACAAATCCTTCTAGAAGCTTCTGGATCCTTGAAAGAACATGCACTAAGTCACGTAGGCATCTATAGGGCCCTATGGCGTACGTGATCATAGTGGCATTGTCATCTAGGATCAAGCTATATAGTGAATCTATTGTGATTCTGATATGATTCTGATATGATATAGATTTGATATAGATATGATATAGATATGATTTGATATGATATTGATATGATATAGAAATAATACATTTCTTAGATGATTATTAGATATGGTGGGTAAATTTCCCACACANACAACACAGCTTACAGCCCATCACATTTCTCCTGTTGTGAGGGCGAGGGTGACACAACAGATACATTACTAAAGTATAATGGCTGCCACATAAGGGGGGTGAGTGCTCTTTTTAAACTGGTATAGAGCCATGGTTGCTACGACAGGACAAGCAACTGTGTCAATTCTCCCGCTGTTGACAGGTGTTGTAAGCTGTCAGAGATCCAGTAGACAGAATGCAAAGGTGCTGTGAACCATATATATATATATATATATATATATATATATAATATATATATATATATATGTATATGTATATATGTGTGTTGTGTGTGGTGTGTGTGTGTGTTGTGTGTGTGTGTGTGTGTGTGTGTGTGTGGTGTGTGTGTGGTCCTCTATACAGCTAGTCCTTGTAACACAAGCTTTCTCTTATATGTATCAACTGTATATCTTAAAATCATTGCAAAACATTAAGGGAACAATAAGGTCTTGTGTGCCTTCAGTCACACCAGAAGCTGGAAGAAACATTTAGTAACTACTACAGTAAAAGTATCTTAAATACACTAGTCTATGCCAAAAATATTATGGGTGATTCATACAATGGAAGACTTTGTTGCTTTGTTGAAATGCACGGGTTGCATCTTGTTCCGAGCGTGTCTTGCATGATGACTTCATTATGTTAGTACGACGTTTCATTATGTATGCAACACAGTTGCAACAATGTCTTATGTAGCTGATATGCCTTGGAAGACACACACCCACACACACACACACACACACACACACACACACACACCACACACACACACACACACTCTTCTGTCTTCGTTGGAAGACAGAAGAGTTAGGGGGGACATGATCAACCACATTCAAGATTTCTCAGGGGAATCGACAGGGTTGATAAGACAGGCTGTTTAAACACAAGGGCACACGCACTAGGGGACACAGGTGGAAACTGAGTGCCCAAATGAGCCACAGAGATATTAGAAAGAACTTTTTTAGTGTCAGAGTGGTTGACAAATGGAATGCATTAGGAAGCGATGTGGTGGAGGCTGACTCCATACACAGTTTCAAGTGTAGATATGATAGAGCCCATAGGCTCAGGAAACTGTACACCTGTTGATTGACGGTTGAGAGGCGGGACCAAAGAGCCAGAGCTCAACCCCCGCAGCACACTAGGTGAGTACAACTAGGTGAGTACACCCACACACAATGTTTCTCAATGTTTGCGGACGATGCCAAAATTATGAGAAGGATTAAAACAGAAGAGGACTGTTTGAGGCTTCAAGAAGACCTAGACAAGCTGAAGGAATGGTCGAACAAATGGTTGTTAGAGTTTAACCCAACCAAATGTAATGTAATGAAGATAGGTGTAAGGAGCAGGAGGCCAGATACAAGGTATCATCTGGGAGAGGAAATTCTTCAGGAGTCAGAGAAAGAAAAAGACTTGGGGGTTGATATCACGCCAACCTGTCTCCTGCAGCACATATCAAGAGGATAGCATCAGCGGCATATGCCAGGCTGGCCAACATACGAACGGCATTCAGAAACTTGTGTAAAGAATCATTCAGAACTTTGTATACCACATATGTCAGGCCATTCCTGGAGTATGCAGCCCCAGCATGGAGCCCATATCTAGTCAAGCATAAGACTAAACTGGAAAAGGTTCAAAGGTTTGCCACCAGACTAGTACTCGAGCTGAGAGGTATGAGCTACGAGGAGACTACGGGAATTAAACCTCACTTCGCTGGAAGACAGAAGAGTTAGGGGGGGACATGATCACCACATTCAAGATTCTCAAGGGAATCGACAGGGTTGATAAAGACAGGCTACTTAACACAAGGGGCACACGCACTAGGGGACACAGGTGGAAACTGAGTGCCCAAATGAGCCACAGAGATATTAGAAAGAACTCTTTTAGTGTCAGAGTGGTTGACAAATGGAATGCATTAGGAAGTGATGTGGTGGAGGCTGACTCCATACACAGTTTCAAGTGTAGATATGATAAGAGCCCAATAGGCTCAGGAACCTGTACACCAGTTGATTGACGGTTGAGAGGCGGGACCAAAGAGCCAGAGCTCAACCCCCGCAAGCTCAACAGTTAGGTGAGTACACGCACGCACATACCCTTTCGTTAGATATCTTAACGCAACCTAAGAGACTTCAGAGGTTAAAAAGCACGAAGATTTTAACCTTGTCCGTATTTAACCACACGCAAGGTGAAAATCTCCGTGTCATGTTGAATTACCCATTTCCTGGAGCCCCATTGGCTCCCAAAATTAACATATAAACACCAATTCGTTTTCTCGCTTTGCCACTGAAAAAATATCCCATGTATTTTACTGCTACTTAAACAGTGGCATGAGGTGAAAGGAAAAGATTTCCCAGTAATGCATGACAAGTGATACTGGACACTAACTTATTTACATCTCGTGGTGGAACTATCGGAACTTGCACTTGGAAATCCAGTTCGAGACTTGAACTGGTCTCGAACAAGTTCGAAATGGATAGTTTCGAACAAGTTCGAAATGGATAGTTTCGAACTATCTATCTATAGTTTCGAACTATCTATCTATAGTTTCGAACTATCTATCTATAGTTTCGAACTATCTATCTATAGTTTCGAAATATATAGTTTCGAACGAACTATCCAAATGGATGTTGACCAAACCACACACTAGAAAGTGAAGGGACGACGACGTTTCGGTCCGTCATTGGACCATTCTCAAGTCGATTGGACCATTCTCAAGTCGATTGGACCATTCTCAAGTCGATTGGACCATTCTCAAGTCAATTGGACCATTCTCAAGTCGATTGGACCATTCTCAAGTCAATTGGACCATTCTCAAGTCGATTGGACCATTCTTAAGTTGATTGGACCATTCTCAAGTCGATTGGACCATTCTCAAGTCGATTGGACCATTCTCAAGTCGATTGGACCATTCTCAAGTCGATTGGACCATTCTCAAGTCGATTGGACCATTCTCAAGTCGATTGGACCATTCTCAAGTCGATTGGACCATTCTCAAGTCGATTGGACCATTCTCAAGTCGATTGGACCATTCTCAAGTCGATTGGACCATTCTCAAGTCAATTGGACCATTCTCAAGTCGATTGGACCATTCTCAAGTCAATTGGACCATTCTCAAGTCGATTGGACCATTCTCAAGTCGATTGGACCATTCTCAAGTCGATTGGACCATTCTCAAGTCGATTGGACCATTCTCAAGTCGATTGGACCATTCTCAAGTCGATTGGACCATTCTCAAGTCAATTGGACCATTCTCAAGTCGATTGGACCATTCTCAAGTCAATTGGACCATTCTCAAGTCAATTGGACCATTCTCAAGTCGATTGGACCATTCTCAAGTCGATTGGACCATTCTCAAGTCGATTGGACCATTCTCAAGTCGATTGGACCATTCTCAAGTCGATTGGACCATTCTCAAGTCGATTGGACCATTCTCAAGTCGATTGGACCATTCTCAAGTCAATTGGACCATTCTCAAGTCGATTGGACCATTCTCAAGTCAATTGGACCATTCTCAAGTCGATTGGACCATTCTCAAGTCAATTGGACCATTCTCAAGTCGATTGGACCATTCTCAAGTCAATTGGACCATTCTCAAGTCGATTGGACCATTCTCAAGTCAATTGGACCATTCTCAAGTCGATTGGACCATTCTCAAGTCGATTGAAGTTATTGAACATACCACAGGTATTAAGAAAACGAGTTTAGCAAAATACTAAGAGAGAATAATTAGTATGGGTGATTTAAATAGTGTGTATGATAGCCTGGATTGAGCTTATAGGGTTAAATGGAATCAAGGATTGAGTGTGTGGACATTCCCTATTATTCCCAAGTCATGTGGGAATAATAGGGAATGACATTGCAGACGAAGCTGCAAAACTTGCAACTAAGAGAAGAAATGTAGACATACATACCACAGAGTCTATCACAGATTAAGAAAGTAATTAGAAACAGAGCAATGCAAAAGATGTACAGTGACCACAACATAGCAGTTGCAATATCAGGATCTGCGGGTTGGTACAAGAATTCAACCAACTACGAACCACTTAGTTTGATGAAAGGGAGCAGTAGAACAACAGAAGTACACTTACATCGCATCAGGCTTGGATACCCATGTGCATGGGAAATAGGCTTACAGGTTCCTGAAGATGAGAGGAAATGTCAACACTGTGGAGAAATGCCCGACAGACCACTGGAACATTATCTAACACAGTGCACAGTTACAGCCACAACAGACCACTGGAACATTATCTAACACAGTGCACAGTTACAGCCACAACAGACCACTGGAACATTATCTAACACAGTGCACAGTTACAAACCCATTAAGATTTCAACTAACATTCAACAAAGCAGAAGTTGTTAAACACATGGAACAAAATCTTACTGAAGCGACCATACGAGTCATAAATACTCATACTCCGCCCAAGTAAAACAGAAACAAGCAACACTTATTGGGCCAGCCAGAAGCTTAGGGCCCGCCCAGTGGGCCAGCTAGAGGCTTAGGGCCCGCCCAGTGGGCCAGCTAGAGGCTTAGGGCCCGCCCAGTGGGCCAGCCAGAGGCTTAGGGCCCGCCCAGTGGGCCAGCCAGAGGCTTAGGGCCCGCCCAGTGGGCCAGTCAGAGGCTTAGGGCCCGCCCAGTGGGCCAGCCAGAGGCTTAGGGCCCGCCCAGTGGGCCAGCCAGAGGCTTAGGGCCCGCCCAGTGGGCCAGCCAGAGGTTTAGGGCCCGCCCAGTGGGCCAGCCAGAGGCTTAGGGCCCGCCCAGTGGGCCAGCCAGAGGCTTAGGGCCCGCCCAGTTGGCCAGCCAGAGGCTTAGGGCCCGCCCAGTGGGCCAGCCAGAGGCTTAGGGCCCGCCCAGTGGGCCAGCCAGAGGCTTAGGGCCAGCCAGAGGCTTAGGGCACGCCCAGTGGGCCAGCCAGAGGCTTAGGGCCCGCCCAGTGGGCCAGCCAGAGGCTTAGGACCCGCCCAGTGGACCAGCCAGAGGCTTAGGGCCCGCCCAGTGGGCCAGCCAGAGGCTTAGGGCCCGCCCAGTGGGCCAGCCAGAGGCTTAGGACCCGCCCAGTGGACCAGCCAGAGGCTTAGGGCCCGCCCAGTGGGCCAGCCAGAGGCTTAGGGCCCGCCCAGTGGGCCAGCCAGAGGCTTAGGACCCGCCCAGTGGACCAGCCAGAGGCTTAGGGCCCGCGCAGGAATATCCCTGCAAACAAAAAAAAAGTACCAAGGAAGCAAGGATTGAGCAGAAGATGGTTCAATTCGTAAAGTGGGAGTGAAGGCCATCTTTGTTTGTAACTTACGATGAATACTTTAAAAATACTTGACAAGTAGTTCGGTGCTGATTTGGATGATTTGTTAGTCTTATGAGGATGGCGTTATTGACCCCCCCCCCTTCAGGATAGCCATAGCAACATCCTATACCCATGATGGGCTAGCAATCATCCCATCCTCCTTATAGAGCGTCGCATTTTGACGTATACTCTACCTGAGGCCAAAAATCCTCGCACTAGAAAATGGGACCGACTCGCAAAATTGACATAAGTGTCCCGTTTTCTGTTTTGGGTTCTCTGGTACGTTAACATAGGGAGATAGGCTGAGCAGTCTTCGTATGCAAGGCTCTCTTTCTATGCATCAACTTCAGTAGCATATTTACATGTTCCTCTTGTGACACCAATCACCCTTCAGATAACCACGTGGCTCCGGCCAATTCACAGACACAGTCATGCTAGTTAAGTGAGCAATCTTGAGGTTATCTTGAGATCATTTCGGGGCTTTAGTGTCCCCGCGGCCCGGTCGTCGACCAGGCCTCCACCCCCAGGAAGCAGCCCGTGACAGCTGACTAACACCCAGGTACCTATTTTACTGCTAGGTAACAGGGGCATAGGGTGAAAGAAACTCTGCCCATTGTTTCTTGCCGGCGCCTGGGATCGAACCCAGGACCACAGGATCACAAGTCCAGCGTGCTGTCCGCTCGGCCGACCGTCGATACTGACGCTTCCATGTGATTTCCATTCAGAACTTCTTTCAGCTATATAGCAAAGTATAAACGAAAGAGCTTCTTTCACTTATATAGCAAATCCAATTATCTTCCAAAACTTGTGCACATCTCTTCCGTATATAATTAGTAATTTTGCGAACTAATCCAAAAGGTCTCAGAATGTTTGGTAATATGTTTATTTTTTGTGATGTGTGTATATGTATGTATTAACACGATGTACTGAACGGGGTGAGAATAGCTTGAACTACCTCATCACTTTGTGTATTTTTTACATCAATAAACTTATTTCAATTTCAATTTCAATTTCAATCCAAAAGGAATCCAAGGATTTATATAGCGTCTTTTGCAACCCTTAGCTAGTCCCTTTGTGTAGTCGAACGTCTGGGAGGGTTATATATCTTGGCAATGATCGCCGGAAGTGGTTAAGAACCATATAAATGTCTTAGGAAGTTCAGTGGTGATTAAGATGACCTTGGCCCAAGAATAACGACCACCTGAATGCTTGTGGTGTGAGAGGGGGGGGGAAGGGAAGGGAACTATCAGGGGGGAAAGCGCCAAGCCATTACGACTATATAGCACTTGGAAGGGGTCAGGATAAGGATTTGGGATGGGACGGGGGGGAAGGAATGGTGCCCAACCATTTGGACGGTCGGGATTGAACGCCGACCTGCATGAAGAGGAGACTGTCGCTCTACCGTCCAACCCAAGTGCTTGGGCAAGATGGAGGAAGTGAAAAGGAACAGGAAGGGAACAAAATGAAAAGTACACAAGTCAAACAGGAGGTGTTGAAAAGGAATAAGACAAAGTTGGGTAATGGAAAGGAACTGAATAGAAGAGATCAAGAGAGAGTGGAGTAGCTGCGACTATGTGAGAGAGAGAGAGAGAGAGAGAGAGAGAGAGAGAGAGAGAGAGAGAGAGGAGAGAGAGAGAGAGAGAGGTCGTGAGAGAAGAGGGAAGAGAGGATGGGAGGGAACATGATAGCAGAGAGGGGGGGGGGGGGAGAGAAAAGGGGGCTAGCAGCTGTTGCAGGTATTGTGGAAGGCAGTAATGGCGGGCGGGCAGGCCAGCCTTTGTCATGGCGTCCTTGTCAAGGTTGTTGTGTGTCCCTCTCCCTCTCCCTCTCCCTCTCACGTCCCTCCCTCCCTCCCTCTCACGTCCCTCCCTCCCTCCCTCCCTCACTCCCATTACTGTCGTTGATACTCTGGAAGCTAACGTCGTTATTCTCGCTAGTTTCGTTATGGCGACCGTTACCAAGCGTTTGAATTTTGAATTTGAATTTAAACTAATATCGCTCATTGTTGAGACCAACGAGTCGTTCTTGTAATCTAGCTTCTTGTTGGATTGTGTTTCTGCTCGTTTGAGGTCTTGTTGTTCAACGTTCTTGTTGGATTGCGTTCTCGATGGTGTGACAGCTGACTGTTCTTGTCTTTGTCGCAACGAGACGATACAACACGACAACGACAAAACTGTGTTTATGTTCCAGCTGTTGGCATCCAACCTCGTTTTCCTTTAACACAAAAAAACGGGAAATCCGTTGTTCGGAAAACGGTGTAGCCCTTTAGGCGTTGCGGAATGTCGTTGCAGTTCTTGTGTGGAAGCTCACCAGGTAAGCTATCACTGTGGAAGCCAATGAGAATATATCGCCTTTGACCAGCTTCTTGAAGAGTATTGATTGGTCAAGGGTGAGGTTACCTTACCTTGTGGTTACCTTGAGGTGCTTCCGGGGCTTAGCGTCCCCGCGGCCCGGTCGTCGACCAGGCCTCCTGGTAGCCTGAGGTGAGGTGAGGTCCTGAGGTGTTGACAAGTGTGTATAGTGACCGGCTAGAAGAGAGATGTGTTGATCAACAAGGAACACGACCAAGGAGAAGAGAGAAATATTCAATGACGAATGGAGGAACAAGAACAGGTAGAGAAGTCTATGCGGAGACAAACAAGGAATAACGACAGATGGGGCTAAACAGTTAAGATAGAGGAAAGTTCACAAAAAATACTTAAAAGTGACAGAGGGAAATTAAGCAGATAAGATAAGAAAGAACATCTTCCTTGATAGAAAACTCAGTTGAGTAGAGTGAGGAGGAGGGAGGGGGGGGAGGGGAGAGGTGTGCGTGGGTGTGATGTGGAAAAGTGTGTATACCTAGTTGTATTCACCTAGTTGTATCTACTACGGGCTCACCATAGCCCGTGCTACTTGGAACTTCTTGTTCCAGGTAGCGATCTTTAACAACAACAACAACAACAACCTAGTTGTATTCACCTAGATGTGTTTGCGAGGGTTGAGCTTTGCTCTTTCGGCCCCCTCTCACTGTCAATCAACTGTTTACTAACTACTTTTTTTCACCACACCACACACACCCACACCACACACCAGGAAGCAGCCGTGACAGCTGACTAACTCCCAGGTACCTATTTACAGCTAGGTAACAGGGGCATTCAGGGTGAAAGAACTTTGCCCATTTGTTTCTGCCTGGTGCGGGAATCGAACCCGCGCCACAGAATTACAAGTCCGGCGCACAATCCAGCAGGCTACCAGACTCCTATATATGTTTGTGTGTGTGTGTGTGTGTGTGTGTGTGTGGTGTTTGTGTGTGGTGTGTGTGGTGTGTGTGTGTGTGTTGTGGGTGTGTGTGTGTGTGGTGTGTGTGTCTGTGTGTGTGAAAAAATAGTAGTTAGTAACAGTTGAGAGGCGGGCCGAAAGAACAGAGCTCAACCCCCGCAAGCACAACTAGGCGAGTAGAACAAGGTGAATACACACACACACACACACACCACACCCACACACCCACACACCACACACACACACACACTATTACAGACACTAAGAAATAACCCGAAATAAGTTTGTGGTAGGTAAGGTGGAGACAATTACCGCTGGAATGTGAGCAAGAACTCACGCGACAATGAGCCGTGTTGTGACGCGCCATCTCACGGGTCAATGAATTTTGCTAGTTCATCTGAATTTAATTTGATGTCTAATGAAANTTGACATTACTCATTACTGTACAGAATTGTACTGCTGTTGTGGTATCATCTTTTGGCTTTGCCTGAGATGAAGATTGATTATTGGAAGCAAGTGATCTGGATTGAGTGTTGATATCACCACAGAGTGCTGTGTGATGTACACTTTTATTACAATATTGCAGTTCTGCAATTGAGTGTTACACTCACTTGTATCGTGCTTCCGTAGACAACGGATGCACCTGTTCAGAGATTTCAGTCGATTGATTCGACTGGCACGGCCTTCATAAACTGTGCATTGATAAATGCTATGTGCTTCTTGACAGAATAAGCATCTTGGGGCACTTGCTGCTCCTTTTGTCTTATCTGTCTTGGGAGCTTGATTTCCTACAGTTCTGTTAACTGTGGAGGATATAGCATAAGAGCCAACATTACTCTGTTTCCACTTTGCAGAAGAGGAGTTTTGTTGCCTTGATTTGGACTGCCAGTTTGGACATTTTTGTTTTTGTCCGTGGATTCACTTTTAGTGATTTTTCTTGAGATCTAAGTTTTCCTCGGCTTCGTAATCTTTGTACGTAAGCTCGAAGTCCATCAAAGATTTGGCTTTGTGATAAGATGTTGTTACAAGTATGTAACACCTGTAGGTAAGTAATTACAAGCAAGTAGGTCATACAAGCATGTAACACTTGTACTCCTCCAAGGATTTCCTTAAAGGATGAATTGTATCTGTAATAATGTGTATCTACATTATTCATGATGTGATGAAGCATTTTGCTTTTATTTTCTCGGCTTTGCCTTTTCTATTAAGTAAGTCTCTTTGAGACGCTTGATTGCCTTCAGATTTTCTGAGGCTGCTTTCACTCCAGTGAAAGCATGAGATTAGATGATCAAGACTATATTCTTGGATTAAGATAGTTATCTTAGATGGATGATAATATTACTTGTATTGACATTGTCAATGGGCTGTTAGCCTTTCAGATTGTGGATTAGTGATGAGGGGCTGTTTAGCCATTCAGATTGTGATGTGAGATTAAGATTGGTCTTAATCCCCAATGGTAGACTATTGTAGCCAAGTGATGATGACATTTGTCTATCACCTGATTTAAATGGTCTGTAGGTTCAAGTGATTTTTTAGACACTTTGTGTCCTTTTCTTTTTCAGTAGCTGGTGGAATACTGTTAGTCATTTTGACCTTTTCCGAGTTTCGGAGATTCCGAGATATTTTCTTTTTTCTGATAAATATTTGTGATGTTAATGAGTTTTGATAAATGAGCTTTCCTGTCTACTTAGGTAATGATTCCAAAGATCGTCCTTCATTTCCTCCCTGGAATCTGGTTGTAGCAGGTGTTCAATTATCAAAAGTACTGTGATAATTTGATTTGTGACCCGAATGCACCAAGTTGGTAAATCCTGTAATAATTTTTAAAAATAGTAAATGTCACTATTTTTGCAAAGTTATTACAAGATCTGTTACCCTAATAGTTGCTTTATAAAATACAGTAGAATGCCTACTGGTTTTACCTGTAATAGGGTTTGATATAGTTGATTATGGATAATATGTAATGAAATGCTCATACAGTGATAAAAATTCTTTTTTAAAGAATATTATGTAATGAGCAGCACTGAAAATCAGTTGATTAGAGATAATGTTAGATAATACACTTAAATATGTATGTATGTTACCACAAGTGAGGTAAATAATAGTATATATGATTAATATGCAGTTGTCTTTGACACTGATAGATTAAGTACTGTGGTTTCTTACACAGAACAGTATTAATATATGAATGCTTACTAGTTAATGGATATGGTGGCTTAAGCCACTGCAAACAATTTGTTTACTTAGATATATAGCTATGATAAATATTGGCTGATAGCTAGGTTAGGCTAGAATATGTAAAAATTATTCCAATGCAAAATCAAGAAGTTTCTTATGTATTTGCTGGAATAATATAGTCTAGTTTATAGACTATCTAGGTTCAAAGGACCAATAATTATCTAGTTTCTAGACTATCTAGGTTCGAAGGACCAAAAATGTGGGAAAAACCTGCTGTGATTGATATAAGAGGAGACTACCAGGGACTTGTACTGAACTAAATTAAAAAATTACTGTATGCAAATTAATTCAACTAAAATCTCTAGCTAGGGTCGTAAATCCTAGCTCCTCTTTTCCTAATGACAGATAATGGGCTGTAAGGGGCAGGTGGGGTGAGTGAATTAGTTGATAGGTTGATTGCAGTTCCACGTCCACCTGCCAACAGGTATCTCACATCAGCTTGTATTTTATACAAGGATAAGATTTTATAAATTCAGTTATATAACTGAACACTGGCTCTGTTTAAATCAGAGATTTAAACATACACAGTCTAGCCTAGCACCTTAGCAATTAACAGCCAATACATTTATACTATAAACAATACAAATTGTAAATTGTAAAGTATGATAAATGACCTAATATGGTCTGAGTACTGTTACTGAGTACTAAAATTATATTCAATTAAATGAACTTATATGATTACTTAAAAAATAACTAAGCAAGCAATTGTTAACTTAATTTATATATTCAAGTATTTGCAATGTATATGATCAATGTATATGATTAATACAGTCAGCTTGTTGAATCTCTTCCTACACTCTGGACACTCATGATTATTTGATTACTTATTGTGACAATCTTCTCTGACACTGGACACTCATGAGGTTCAGAGCTTGGATAAGATTCTGCTGTACCACAATATTAATAATAAACTCACAGAAATATGAGGCGTTGCCTCGCCTTTTTACCGACTATCAGTCTTATAGAATATTAATGTTATACTAGCTTTAATTGGCCAACTAATACGCTACAGTAATAACATTCAATAAACTTAGCTGAAGCCGGGTGCCTGTCTGACAAAGTGTGCCAGACTGAAGAACTCTCTTGGCGAGTTTAGGCACGATATTTTAGATTACAGCGTTGCTGTTTGATCTAGTAGCGTTGCTACGGGATTGGACTGCGTTGCAGAAGATAACAATGAAGATTAGGGATGAGATTAGGGATGAAGGTGGAGACCGCGTCACTAAATGCTCCACTCTACACTTATAGATATAAATGTTCTAGGATTTTCCTTGTTGATATATTGTCCAGGTACTCCCCCAGTTCTAGAGAGTGTTCACTGGTGATAATGATATTAGATAAGGTGTCCTTGAGCTGAAAATGTTCGCTAAGGGACCGTCACGTGTACACTGTTGTGTAAACATACGCGTTCTGCCCGCGGGCAGTGGTGGGCGCTTCTCTCCCGAGATGCCTCTCCCTCCCCCTTGAGGGGTTACTTACAATGAATATTGATTGATTATTTTTACAGTCTAGACTTATGATTGAGATAAGATGTGATTATAATAAAATATGATATAGGATTTAAAGATTATAAGTAGTACTTGATAATACCACTGACTCTTAATAAGGATTCGATTTTATCTCTACCGGATACTACGTCATGTTCCAATAAATTTTTAATTAACAAATCCTTCTAGAAGCTTCTGGATCCTTGAAAGAACATGCACTAAGTCACGTAGGCATCTATAGGGCCCTATGGCGTACGTGATCATAGTGGCATTGTCATCTAGGATCAAGCTATGTTGTGAATCTATTGTGATTCTGATATGATATAGATTTGATATAGATATGATTTGATATGATATTGATATGATATAGAAATAATACATTTCTTAGATGATTATTAGATATGGTGGGTAAAAATTTCCCACACAATGGCACGGGCATGAATAACCCATAATGTGTATGTGTACTATATATATTATAAACAACGAATTTCAGTACCTATATATTTTTAGTACATAGATGCGTTCGTTACATATAAATGATATTTCACTTGGGAAGAATAAGTCTTACAACGCAAGTCTCACGGCAGAGAGGAGAAAAATGTGAGAATGATTCAAGGTTAGTTACAGAAGTGATGGCAAATATACACACGTATGGGATGTATACACAAGTAAGGATGGTCAAATGTCCCAAGGTACTGGGCTCTCTCTCTCTCTCTCTCTCTCTCTCTCTCTCCCGTGCTCAGCTTATGGACCTTATCATGGGACCCCACATGGAGCTATTTATGACAAAGCTAAACACTGTACAGCAACGCATTCTTGTCACAAGATCGTTTGCATGTCTCTCTCTCCCTCTCTCTCTCTCTCTCTCTCTCTCCTCTCTCTCTCTCTCCTCTCTCTCTCTCTCTCTCTCTCTCTCAGACATGTCCACTACCATTCACAGGATGGAGGTTCAGGTCCACTTACTAGATCCCACAATAGTATGTCCATTACCACTTGGTAGTGGACCCCCATACCCATCCTGTGGGTGGTAGTGGACCCCATACCCATCCTGTGGGTGGTAGTGGACCCCATACCCATCCTGTGGGTGGTAGTGGACCCCATACCCATCCTGTGGGTGGTAGTGGACCCCATACCCATCCTGTGGGTGGTAGTGGACCCCATACCCATCCTGTGGGTGGTAGTGGACCCATACCCATCCTGTGGGTGGTAGTGGACCCCATACCATCCTGTGGGTGGTAGTGGACCCCATACCCATCCTGTGGGTGGTAGTGGACCCATACCCATCCTGTGGGTGGTAGTGGACCCCATACCCATCCTGTGGGTGGTAGTGGACCCCATACCATCCTGTGGGTGGTAGTGGACCCCATACCCATCCTGTGGGTGGTAGTGGACCCCATACCCATCCTGTGGGTGGTAGTGGGCCCCATACCCATCCTGTGGGTGGTAGTGGACCCCATACCCATCCTGTGGGTGGTAGTGGACCCCATACCCATCCTGTGGGTGGTAGTGGACCCCATACCCATCCTGTGGGTGGTAGTGGACCCCATACCCATCCTGTGGGTGGTAGTGGACCCCATACCCATCCTGTGGGTGGTAGTGGACCCCATACCCATCCTGTGGGTGGTAGTGGACCCCATACCCATCCTGTGGGTGGTAGTGGACCCCATACCCATCCTGTGGGTGGTAGTGGACCCCATACCCATCCTGTGGGTGGTAGTGGACCCCATACCCATCCTGTGGGTGGTAGTGGACCCCATACCCATCCTGTGGGTGGTAGTGGACCCCATACCCATCCTGTGGGTGGTAGTGGACCCCATACTCATCCTGTGGGTGGTAGTGGACCCCATACCCATCCTGTGGGTGGTAGTGGACCCCATACCCATCCTGTGGGTGGTAGTGGACCCCATACCCATCCTGTGGGTGGTAGTGGACCCCATACCATCCTGTGGGTGGTAGTGGACCCCATACCCATCCTGTGGGTGGTAGTGGACCCCATACCCATCCTGTGGGTGGTAGTGGGCCCCATACCCATCCTGTGGGTGGTAGTGGACCCCATACCCATCCTGTGGGTGGTAGTGGACCCCATACCCATCCTGTGGGTGGTAGTGGACCCCATACCCATCCTGTGGGTGGTAGTGGACCCCATACCCATCCTGTGGGTGGTAGTGGACCCCATACCCATCCTGTGGGTGGTAGTGGACCCCATACCCATCCTGTGGGTGGTAGTGGACCCCATACCCATCCTGTGGGTGGTAGTGGACCCCATACCCATCCTGTGGGTGGTAGTGGACCCCATACCCATCCTGTGGGTGGTAGTGGACCCCATACCCATCCTGTGGGTGGTAGTGGACCCCATACCCATCCTGTGGGTGGTAGTGGACCCCATACCCATCCTGTGGGTGGTAGTGGACCCCATACCCATCCTGTGGGTGGTAGTGGACCCCATACCCATCCTGTGGGTGGTAGTGGACCCCATACCCATCCTGTGAGTGGTAGTGGACCCCATACCCATCCTGTGGGTGGTTGTGGGAATGGTTAAAGAGGTACATAATAGGATCAGGAACTTCCAATATTCGTTTAGCTAAGCAAGTAACAGCAAGTAACAGCAAGTAACAGCAAGTAACAGCAAGTAACAGCAAGTAACAGCAAGTAACAGCAAGTTACAGCAAGTTACAGTCGTGTTAACCAACACGGAAACAGTTTTAGTTTACCGTGGAGCCACATAGATGTTTCCTGGACCATCTTCACAACTCTTTTACGAAACCAGTACATCTTTCCTCAATCATGGCGGCGTTGTTTACGTTTATTAAACAGTTTACAAGCGTGTAAACTCCACAACCCAAGGTTGTTATTGTCATAAACAACCTCGTAGTGCTTCGGAGCTCATAACCTGTTTAAAATATGTAAACAAAGCCGCCATGATTGGGGAAAGATGTACAGGTTTCGTAAGTGGACACTGAAATGATTAAATGAATTCTGGCCCCCCTGGACTTATGATACTGTTGCACATACCAGTTATATTCTAATGTGTCTCGCTTCACGTAAAAGCTTTGCTAAAAGGTTTAATATCAAGCTGATCCTTTGTTTTCTGGCTTCTTCTACCTCGCACCGGTGAGCTGATGTCGAGAGTGGATTATAGAGTTAATCCCGAAGGGAGGATTATAGAACTAATCCCAAGGATAATCCTGACGAATCACTGATGTATTTCTGAGTGTGGGTGAGCGAGGCTTTGTTCTGTATGTTCTCACCTAGTTGTGCTTGCGGGGGTTGAGCTCTGGCTCTTTGGTCCCGCCTCTCAACCGTCAATCAACTGGTGTACAGGTTCCTGAGCCTATTGGGCTCTATCATATCTACACTTGAAACTGTGTATGGAGTCAGCCTCCACCACATCACTGCCTAATGCATTCCATTTACTAACCACTCTGACTCTGAAAAAGTTCTTTCTAATATCTCTGTGGCTCATTTGGGCACTCAGTTTCCACCAGTGTTAAATAATCCATCCTTGTCAACCCTGTCAATTCCCCTTTGAATTTTGAATGTGGTGATCATGTCTCCCCGAATTGTTCTGTCTTCCAGCGACGTGAGGTGCAGTTCACGTAGTCTGTCCTCATAGTTCTGGGACTAACCTAGTGGCATACCTCTGAACTTTTTCCAGCTTCGTATTGTGTTTGACAAGGTACGGGCTCCATGCTGGGGCTGCATACTCCAGGATTGGTCTTACATACGTGGTATACAAGGTTCTGGGAGTGTGGGTGTGTGCGTGCTTTTGTTCTGAGTCACGAGTGGTGTGCTGCGGGGGTTGGGGGCGCCACCCAGACCGCTGGGCTTCTCATTATCTGGGGAATCTGTTGGGATTTTCGCTACTTTGTCTGTGGGGGACTGTTTACCGTCTCGCTAGGTCTGTGGGGGATTGTTTACCGTCTCGCTAGGTCTGTGGGGGACTGTTTACCGTCTCGCTAGGTCTGTGGGGGACTGTTTAACCTCTCGCTAGGTCTGTGGGGGACTGTTTACCGTCTCGCTAGGTCTGTGGGGGACTGTTTACCGTCTCGCTAGGTCTGTGGGGGACTGTTTACCGTCTCGCTAGGTCTGTGGGGGACTGTTTAACCTCTCGCTAGGTCTGTGGGGGACTGTTTAACCTCTCGCTAGGTCTGTGGGGGACTGTTTAACCTCTCGCTAGGTCTGTGGGGGACTGTTTAACCTCTCGCTAGGTCTGTGGGGGACTGTTTACCGTCTCGCTAGGTCTGTGGGGTCATCACTGACATATCCTCCTCCAGAGGTCAACACACACATGTCCTCCTCCAGAGGTCAACAATCACATGTCCTCCTCCAGAGGTCAACAATCACATGTCCTCCTCCAGAGGTCAACACACACATGTCCTCCTCCAGAGGTCAACACACACATGTCCTCCTCCAGAGGTCAACACACACATGTCCTCCTCCAGAGGTCAACACACACATGTCCTCCTCCAGAGGTCAACACACACATGTCCTCCTCCAGAGGTCAACACTCTCCTCTCTCTTCAAAAGAAACTCATTAAACACAACTTACAATTCCAACACGTTTTATACAAGCCTCTTAATTACTCCTGAGCTACACCCCTTACCAAAATAACAAAAAGAAAACACCCAAGACAGGCAATTCCCGGGATGTGTTAAAAACACAGTCCCAGGCGCTGCTTGCCAGTCAAGATCACACACACACACACATGGCTGTTGAAGCCTCGAACCGTGACTCGGTCGCCCTTGTGTTACATTGGAACACGGCATGAGGAGCACAAAGATTCATTTGTTGTTCATGCACGCCTGACCACTGCATCAAAATTCCTTTGTGGCACGTACAGGTCTTTCAGGAGGGAAGGGGGGGGGAGGGGGAAGAGGAGGAGGAGGGAGGAGAAGAAGGAAGAGGTGGAGAAGGAAGTGCAATTTGAAAATGACTCGGGGGCTCTATTTCCGTCCTGACATTGGTATGCGATAAGTGATTCTGGATCATCTTGAAATGATTATTCTGCGTGTGTGTGTGTGTGTGTGTGTGTGTGTGTGTGTGTGTGTGTGTGTGTGTGTGTGTGTGTGTGTGTGTGTGAATGGCGAATTCCTCTCTATTGCTGATTTTTTTTTGCAAAGGCAAGAGGTTGGTGTATCATCTGTATACACAGAGACACGCTTGGCTATATACGTTCATGATTTATGAAAGAACTGGACACTTGATGTATTTTAATAGATTGCTTGGACAGTCTGGCATCAATTAACCTAATAAGTCGCGGTGTCCCGTTTTGGAGGCATTCTTTGCATGCTTGGTTGCTTTTGCTTTCAAGAATATCTAGGGAGTTAGACCAAAAAACTCGCCTCGTATTGTACACTCACATTCCTGGAACACTCCTGGCTATCAAAGCAATATTGACTCCTTAGAGTATACCCTAAGACTTCTGTAAACCTTTCGCAGCATTTGCATACTAATTTAAATAAAGTTTAGGACTGTAGTGCCTATTCATGGAGCTATATTTAGTAATCACAATCCAAGCAGTGTTGATCAAGCAGTTCAAATGCGAGCAATTGCATTCAGTTCAACATTCCATATGCAACAGGTGTTGCAATTAACACGTCAGCACTGCAGGGGTTCCGGAGATACCTGCCAGGGCTTCGAATCAGCGAATGAGAATCAAAAAGGCTGCAAGTGTTGCAACATGCAATCCTAAGCACTCCATTAGCAAACTTTTGCGAGCAGGAACTTGGCCATGTTCTGCAACATTTCATGACTGTACGTCCAGTCATTAAGCTCTTCAGACCTGCTGGTATGAGGTACCTGTGGCGTTGCAATCACTTTCCCGTAATGCATCAAAAGTTCAACATTGCTGGCTACTGACCTCATGGCTCTGTGTGTGACAAACCTAACCTAACCTAACCTTCCTGCGAAATGTGGATTTTTGTATCTTTGAAACAAACTGTGTAACTCCATATAGTCTAGGACAGGTGTATAAATGTCCAGGTACCTTAGTATCACACACCTGACTCTTGACACACACAGTGTAACCCTTCATATAGTCTAGGACAGGTGTATAAATGTCCAGGTACCTTAGTATCACACACCTGGCTCTTGACACACACTGTGTAACCCTTCATATAGTCTAGGACAGGTGTATAAATGTCCAGGTACCTTAGTATCACACACCTGACTCTTGACACACACAGTGTAACCCTTCATATAGTCTAGGGCAGGTGTATAAATGTCCAGGTACCTTAGTATCACACACCTGGCTCTTGACACACACAGTGTAACCCTTCATATAGTCTAGGGCAGGTGTATAAATGCCCAGGTACCTTAGTATCACACACCTGGCTCCTGACACACACAGTGTAACCCTTCATATAGTCTAGGACAGGTGTATAAATGTCCAGGTACCTTAGTATCACACACCTGGCTCTTGACACACACAGTGTAACCCTTCATATAGTCTAGGACAGGTGTATAAATGTCCAGGTACCTTAGTATCACACACCTGGCTCCTGACACACACAGTGTAACCCTTCATATAGTCTAGGACAGGTGTATAAATGTCCAGGCACCTTAGTATCACACACCTGACTCTTGACACACACAGTGTAACCCTTCATATAGTCTAGGACAGGTGTGTAACTAACCATGTATCTATACTAATCAAAAAAGCAAAAATATTCTAATAAGTGAAGAAGTGAGGGTGGAAATGACCCCTCAGTGCGGTCACAAAGCGAGAAGGACTTCCATTTCACGCCAGCTTCGGAGCTTCGAAGCCTCGTGACTGAGAGAAAAGACTCACAGGAACTCGTCAAGTTGACAAACAAGGAAGTCGATCAAACATGTTGACAAATGTTTGCGCAGGTGGATTGCACCTTAGGCGATGGAAGGTAGGGGCGCCCCCTGGAGTGTTAGGTTAGGGGCATGGGGAAGGGGCGGTGTTAGGGCAGGGTGGTGTAGGAGGGGAAGTGTTTGGGCAGGGTTCGTGGGAGGTTAGGGTGGGGGGGTTGAAGAATGCGCACCGGTGGGTCTGCGCCATGTCAAGGACTTCAGTGGTACGTTGCGGGTGACTGCTCTCTTGGGAGAGGGGGGGGGGGAGGTGCTGCTCCACCTCCTGCTGCTGCTGTAATTGCTGCAGCTGTTTTTGTCGGCGCAGCTGTGGTGTCTGCTGTTCTTGTTGCTACCGGTGTTCTTGCGTAGACTTGTTATTCATGTTTCTGCCACTGTTCTCTGACGCCATTTGTTGGTGCTACTGCTGTTGATGTTCTTGTTAACGCTGCTGTTCTTGTTGTCTTTGCTCTTGTTTCACTAGGTATGCTTGCTTTTAATGAACATGTTCTTGCTAGTCACGAAATAGCTAGGTGTTTGTCTTTGCTGCTGTTTTTGTCATTGTTATACATCACGACACATACAGCAGCTGTATCCTCATACATGAAGCTACAGCTGCTTCCGCGTTCCTTTCATTACGGGCCCACCATAGCCCGTGCTACTTGCCCCGCTCCTGTGCCAGGTAAGTCCACCACGGGCTCACCATAGCCCGTGCTACTTGTCCCGCTCCTGTGCCAGGGGAGTCCACTACGGGCTCACCATAGCCCGTGCTACTTGTCCCGCTCCTGTGCCAGGGGAGTCCACTACGGGCTCACCATAGCCCGTGCTACTTGTCCCGCTCCTGTGCCAGGTAAGTCCACCACGGGCTCACCATAGCCCGTGCTACTTGTCCCGCTCCTGTGCCAGGTAAGTCCTACGGCTCACCATAGCCCGTGCTGCTTGCCCCGCTCCTGTGCCAGGTAAGTCCACTACGGGCTCACCATAGCCCGTGCTACTTGCCCCGCTCCTGTGCCAGGTAAGTCCACTACGGGCTCACCATAGCCCGTGCTACTTGCCCCGCTCCTGTGCCAGGTAAGTCCCTACGGGCTCACCATAGCCCGTGCTACTTGCCCCACTCCTGTGCCAGGTAAGTCCACTACGGGCTCACCATAGCCCGTGCTACTTGCCCCGCTCCTGTGCCAGGTAAGTCCACTACGGGCTCACCATAGCCCGTGCTACTTGCCCCGCTCCTGTGCCAGGTAAGTCCACTACGGGCTCACCATAGCCCGTGCTACTTGCCCCGCTCCTGTGCCAGGTAAGTCCACTACGGGCTCACCATAGCCCGTGCTACTTGCCCCGCTCCTGTGCCAGGTAAGTCCACTACGGGCTCACCATAGCCCGTGCTACTTGCCCCGCTCCTGTGCCAGGTAAGTCCACTACGGGCTCACCATAGCCCGTGCTACTTGCCCCACTCCTGTGCCAGGTAAGTCCACTACGGGCTCACCATAGCCCGTGCTACTTGCCCCACTCCTGTGCCAGGTAAGTCCACTACGGGCTCACCATAGCCCGTGCTACTTGCCCCGCTCCTGTGCCAGGTAAGTCCACTACGGGCTCACCATAGCCCGTGCTACTTGCCCCGCTCCTGTACCAGGTAAGTCCACTACGGGCTCACCATAGCCCGTGCTACTTGCCCCGCTCCTGTGCCAGGTAAGTCCACTACGGCTCACCATAGCCCGTGCTACTTGCCCCGCTCCTGTGCCAGGTAAGTCCACTACGGGCTCACCATAGCCCGTGCTACTTGCCCCGCTCCTGTGCCAGGTAAGTTTACGGGCTCACCATAACCCGTGCTACTTGCCCCGCTCCTGTGCCAGGTAAGTCCACTACGGGCTCACCATAGCCCGTGCTACTTGCCCCGCTCCTGTGCCAGGTAAGTCCACTACGGGCTCACCATAGCCCGTGCTACTTGCCCCGCTCCTGTGCCAGGTAAGTCCACTACGGGCTCACCATAGCCCGTGCTACTTGCCCCGCTCCTGTGCCAGGTAAGTCCACTACGGGCTCACCATAGCCCGTGCTACTTGCCCCGCTCCTGTGCCAGGTAAGTCCACTACGGGCTCACCATAGCCCGTGCTACTTGCCCCGCTCCTGTGCCAGGTAAGTTACGGGCTCACCATAGCCCGTGCTACTTGCCCCGCTCCTGTGCCAGGTAAGTTACGGGCTCACCATAGCCCGTGCTACTTGGACACGTTTCTGAGTAGCTGAATCTGAAACAACAACAACATTCCGTGTTCCTCAGTGGTGGTTCCGGTCCCAGGTAGACCAACAGTGTTAGTACACAGGACTCACGAGTCCGCCTAGTTACTGTCATCTGTTTTTTTTCCCGCCGCCTCGGTGTTCGGATGGCAGTGACGGCGTTCGTATGGAGCGGCTCCCGTGGCTTGGTTCCACTGTTACTTGCCCCGCGTCCCTTTGTCTACTGATTCTCCCGTTGGCTGGTGGAGGTCCCAGTTCGTCCACCTAAGGGTTTCCCCAATGTCAAGAAACTGTAGTACTAAAGTGGCCTTATCCTAACCTGCCAGAGGACCCAAAACAGAAAACGGGACAGTATGTCACTTTCGCCAGCCGCTGCCATTTTCTAGTTCGACGATTTTTTGGTCTTTGTTTAGAGAGTACGTCACAAATGCGGCGTGCTATTTGGAGGACGGGTTGGGAGCTATATGGATCTTTGTCTCATTCTGCCCAGCCACTTGGGCTGGACGGTAGAGCGACGGTCTGACTTCTTGCAGGTCGGCGTTCAATCCCCGACTGTCCACAAGTGGTTGGGCACCATTCCTTCCCACCGTCCCATCCCAAATCCTTATCCTGACCCCTTCCCAGTGCTATATAGTCGTAATGGCTTGGCGCTTTCTCATTGTTCCCTTCCCTTGTCTTATTTCTGCCGTGGGTTCGAGGTGCGTTCAACAGTAAGGACCTTTACCTGGATTTACCTGGTTGATGGGGTTCTGGAAGTTCTTCTCCTCCCCAAGCCCGGCCCGAGGCCAGGCTTGACTTGTGAGAGTTTGGTCCACCAGGCTGTTGCTTGGAGCGGCCCGCAGGCCCACATATACCTGGTTGATGGGGTTCTGGAAGTTCTTCTCCTCCCCAAGCCCGGCCCGAGGCCAGGCTTGACGTGTAGAGTTTGGTCCACCAGGCTGTTGCTTGAGCGGCCCGCAGGCCCACATATACCTGGTTGATGGGGTTCTGGGAGTTCTTCTACTCCCCAAGCCCGGCCCGAGGCCAGGCTTGACTTGTGAGAGTTTGGTCCACCAGGCTGTTGCTTGGAGCGGCCCGCAGGCCCACATATACCTGGTTGATGGGGTTCTGGAAGTTCTTCTCCTCCCCAAGCCCGGCCCGAGGCCAGGCTTGACTTGTGAGAGTTTGGTCCACCAGGCTGTTGCTTGGAGCGGCCCGCAGGCCCACATATACCTGGTTGATGGGGTTCTGGGAGTTCTTCTACTCCCCAAGGCCGCCCGAGGCCAGGCTTGACTTGTGAGAGTTTGGTCCACCAGGCTGTTGCTTGGAGCGGCCCGCAGGCCCACATATACCTGGTTGATGGGGTTCTGGGAGTTCTTCTACTCCCCAAGCCCGGCCCGAGGCCAGGCTTGACTTGTGAGAGTTTGGTCCACCAGGCTGTTGCTTGGAGCGGCCCGCAGGCCCACATACCCACCACAGCCGGTTGGTCCGACACTTCATAAAGAAAACTATCTAGTTTCCTCTTGAAGATGTCCACGGTTGTTCCGGCAATATTTCATATACTCGCTGAGAGGATGTTGAACAACCGTGGACCTCTCCTATTAGCTGATCATGCAGGTCGGCGTTCAATCCCCGACCGTCCACAAGAGGTTGGGCACCATTCCTTCCCCCGTCCCATCCCAAATGCTTATCCTGACCCCTTAGAAGTGTTAAATAGTCTGCAATGGCTTGGCGCTTCCCCCTTGATAATTCCCTTCCTATTAGCTGAATGGGGGACCAATTACAAAGTACAAACTACCAACATCCTTCGTTATAAAGGGGGAGACGATTCAAGAGAACAAGACCACTACCAATCACTACCAATCACGATTCAAGAGAACAAGACCACTACCAATCACTACCCATCACGATTCAAGAGAACAGGACCACTACTAATCACTACCAATCACGATTCAAGAGAACAAGACCACTACCAATCACTACCCATCACGATTCAAGAGAACAAGACCACTACTAATCACTACCAATCACGATTCAAGAGAACAAGACCACTACTAATCACTACCATCACGATTCAAGAGAACAAGACCACTACCAATCACTACCAATCACGATTCAAGAGAACAAGACCACTACCAATCACTACCAATCACGATTCAAGAGAACAAGGCCACTACTAATCACTACCAATCACGATTCAAGAGAACAAGACCACTACTAATCACTACCAATCACGATTCAAGAGAACAAGACCACTACTAATCACTACCAATCACGATTCAAGAGAACAAGACCACTACCAATCACGATTCAAGAGAACAAGACCACTACCAATCACGATTCAAGAGAACAAGACCACTACCAATCACGATTCAGGAGAACAAGACCACTACCAATCACGATTCAAGAGAACAAGACCACTACCATCACGATTCAAGAGAACAAGACCACTACCAATCACGATTCAAGAGAACAAGACCACTACCAATCATGATTCAAGAGAACAAGACCACTACCAATCATGATTCAAGAGAAACAAGACCACTACCAATCACGATTCAAGAGAACAGACCACTACCAATCACGATTCAAGAGAACAAGACCACTACCAATCACGATTCAAGAGAACAAGACCACTACCAATCACGATTCAAGAGAACAAGACCACTACCAATCACGATTCAA
>WNGS01002781.1:48576-61946 GCA_020271785.1 Procambarus virginalis | reverse complement strand
TTGTATTCTCGTAATTAAATTTTTTAAGTGCTATTAATATTGCTCATTGCTCGAGAAGGGATTTTATTTTAATCATGCTGATAAATATTTCTGGCTTTATATACGTACCATTTAATTGTTATGTTTGTCCCCCTTAGCATAAATATATTGTTCCCCATTTTATGCAGTGCTTTATCTTATTCCCCCTAGACTATTATTATAAAGGCCTATATTAAATCTTTTATGTACACTGCTGGAGAAGAACCTTATTTAGTCTCGAGGGTAACAAATGGAGGCCTGTGTCCGGGATCTTATACCATTAATTCCCTGTAATGTTGTACAATTAACAGTGCTAATTATTAATAGCAATTGCCTTCCTAGGTACTCTGTGATTATCTAGTGACGCCTAATCAAGCCTGTGTAATTATCTGTTCAATCTGAGCTGCTGTGAAAACTTTCAACGCTTCACGATTTGAGGTAAGTGTTCAGCTTGTGCCAGGGGCCAAGCATAATTTTCAGTGTTGTTTCAAGTGTAAGTTGTGATTATTGAGCCAACCATGGAGGATCAGGTTGTTGCGCTGGTAGATCAGCCAAATTTGGTAAAATTAAAGACTTAAAGAAGTCTGGTTTGTTGTTGCTGGCTGATAAATTGAACCTAGCAGTTTCCAGTAAAATGTTGAAAGCTCAAGTGTTAAGAGTTATTGTCACACACTTGGTGGAAGAGGAGAGACTTGACGAAGAGTGTTTGGAGAGTTAGACGAAGAGTCAGTTGACAAGGTGGCAATCTTTAAGTTGGAGTTGGAGACTAATTGGAAATGGCTAGGCTGGAAGCAGACAAGCAGAGGTTGGAGTTGCAGAACCAGCAAAAAAACTTGAATTGGAAACAGACAACAGAGGCTGGAAGCAATAAGAGAGGTTGAGTTGCAGAACCAGCAAAAACAACTTGAGTTGGTAACTCAAGCAGATGTTGGAGGCTCGAGTACAACTGGCAGAGCAGGAGACTAAACAACTCGAAATTCAGCAGAGTATGGCTGAAAATAATAACAGGTTAGAACAGCAGAGGATTGCGGCAGGTTTGGGTAACACTAGTAATAATCCAGAGAGTACAAATAGTTCTTCTAAGTACAGTAAACGTGTAGATTTGCCTAAGTTTAATGAAGATCCAGATATTTTTCTTGCATTTTGAGAAACTAGCAGTCAGCATGAATTGGCCTGTAGATCAATGGGTTAGCATATTACAAGGACAATTTAAGGGTAAAGCTCAAGAGGTATTTGCATCATTGCCTGCTGAGAATTCTTTCGATTTTAAATTTGTTCAGCAAAGTATTTTAAATGCTACCAGCAGATCCCAGAGGCACATAGAATAAAATTCAGAAGTTTAAAAAGAGCACAGGACCAGACTATTTCTGATTTTGTAAGAGTAAAATTAAATCACTTTAACAGATGGATTAAAGCACTTAATATTTCAGAGTTTGAGACTTTGAGAGACCTCATAGTAACTGAGGAAGTAATGGGATGTCTACCAGAGAAATTAGCTTTGTTTATGGCTGAAAATAAGCAAACCAATGATCTTATAAAATTAGCCAAGCTAGCTGATGAGCATGAACTACTTACTAAAGTGCCTTTTAGAGCACCCATTAATCATTTCAATGTTAAAACTAATCATTATGCTCATAAACATGTTTTTCCAGACTCGACCAGCTACTTCACCTTCTCCCCTTAACCCTTCTCCTGTAAAGCCTAAATCTGAGAAACAACCGACAGGGTTGTCAACCTTAAGTAATGTAGTGAATAAGCCTGCAGTGGGTTCGGCTATTCCGACCACTAGCAGGTATTGCACGCATTGCAGGAGAAGAGGTCATGTGGTAAATTCATGTTATGCTTTGCACCCAGAGTTGAGACCAACTGGTCTAATATTGAGTAGGGTTTGCAAACCATTAATGCCAATGTTGCTTCAGTCATGCCAAGTGGATGACTAATTTTGATCCATACCTACATTCGGGAACCCTATTATGTACTAGTGGAACCTGGAAACCAGTCCAGTTGTTAAGGGACACTGGTGCTTCCCAGTCTTTAATTTCTCGCCGTGTTCTTACTGATGTTAGCACAGAAGACACTGGAGAGGTAGTGTTATTGCAGGGACTTGGAGGGCTCATCCAGCGTGTACCATTAATTAAGGTTAACCTGAATTCTTCTATTACACCAGGTTGGTGCACTGTAGCAGTCAGTGAGCAGTTGCCCATTCCTGGGATTGATATAATTGTAGGTAATGATTTCGATAAATGTAATTTAGTGGGACCGATTGTCCTGTTATGTATACTAAACCTAATGCAGTACTGGCTCAACCAGATGAGGATGATGGTGTCATTTATCCAGCCTGTGTTGTGACCAGATCCATGGGTAAGCAGAATGTGGTAAGTCCTGCTACTACCAAGGTGGATGTTCTCGAGGCCAGGACCCCTTCAGACAGGGAGGTGGAGGTGGACCTTGAAGATACATTTATAGCTCACGTGGATGTCGAGAGTGAGGCCGGTGCCAAAGCCCTAATTTATTCTGACCCAGATGGTCTGGAAGATGTGGCCCAGGTACCACTTCCTTGCCCGCTCGCTCCAGTTGTAGAGTTCCAGACCTTGCGTAAGTTACAGAGTACTGATCCCAGTCTAGCTGAGTGTTATGCAGAAGCAGCCGACTCCATCGATACTTTGGAGGAGAGTACGGGTTGTTATTTCAAGGATCAATGTCTGATGAGAAGATGGAGACCATCAGGAACTCCCTCATCAGAGGATTGTGAGTTTAACACCCAGCTCGTTGTGCCAACAGAGTATCGGGAGCAGGTATTGCAAGCTGCTCATGATGACCTGATGGGAGGCCATCAAGGTATTACCAGTATGTATCATAAGATCTGTAAACTTTTTTATTGGCCGAAACTTAAAAAATGTGGTCAGATATTGCCACAACTGTGTTGTGTGTCAGACTGTTGGTAAGCCTAATCAGACTGTGCCACGAGCACCATTATATCCTATTGTAGTGCCAGAGGAGCCATTTACTCATGTGGTACTGGATTGTGTCGGACCTTTACCCCGTACAAAATCCGGAAATATGTATATGTTCACTATCTTATGTATGACCACCAGGTTCCCTGAAGCGTATGCTTTACGTAATATTAGAGCTTCTACTATTATCAGGCAGTTGGAACGATTTTTTTCACTTTTTGGGATGCCCCGTGTAATTCAAACTGATAATGGGAGTAACTTTTGTTCCACCATCTTTAAAAATTTCTGTAGCAGTTTTGGTATAAAACACAATTTTTCAAGTCCTTACCATCCTCAGAGTCAAGGGGGAATCGAGCGGTTCCACCAAACTCTCAAGAAAATGTTGAAGGCGACTGGGGAAGATTCACCCAGACATTGGGATGAGAATCTGCCATTTGTTTTATTTGCGGCTAGAGATGGATTGCACAGTGCACTAGGTTGTTCTCCATTCGAGCTTGTATTCGGACATCAGGTGAGAGGACCTTTAAAGATGTTATTTGAACACATGCTAGATGATGTTACAGCCAGGCAGAGTGAGCGTTACCTGACGGATGTCAAGAGCAAGCTGTCCAGAACGAGGGAGTTGGCCTTACGACATCTAGGTGAACAACAGAAGGTAATGAAGCAGAAACATGACCAGAGGTTCAAGGCCAAACTCAGAGTTTTTGAGCCAGGAGATTTGGTATTGGTCTTGAAGCCTCGTATGGGTACGTCTATGTCTAACAAATTCGCAGGACCGTATCAAGTAGTCAAACGTCTTGGGGAGGTTACTTACAAGGTTTGCCATCCCAAGCAGAAACGACAGACCATGAGTGTACATGTAAACCGGTTGAAGCCTTATTGTGGGCCTAGTATTGTGGCTTGTTGTGTTGCTGAGGAGGAAATTCCTGAAGAGTCGAGTGTTGCTGAGGAAGATAGTAATATTTGTTTGTCTAATTCCAGTAGTTCCGGGGAAGAATTGTTGAGTCATTTGCAGGAGGAGGAGAGAGCAGAGTTCCAGGATCTTTTGGAGGCGTCTTCTAGCTTGTTTGGGGAGGTCCCCACTCAAACTTCTCTCATTACTCATGATATCACCCTGACAAATGTGACTCCAATTCGGTTGCACCCTTATCGAGTGACACCCGAGAAACGTCGTATCATCCAGGAGGAGGTTGATTATCTTCTTCGACATGGGTTCATTAGACCCAGTCAGAGTTCCTGGAGTTCGCCATGCCTATTAGTACCAAAGCCAGAAGATAAGTGGAGATTAGTAGTGGATTATAGAAAACTCAACCAGGTAACCATAGTTGATGTTTATCCGTTACCTTTATTAGAAGAATGTGTTGATACTATAGGTCATGCCAACTTTGTATCTAAATTAGACTTATCTAAGGGTTATCATCAGATACCTCTTACAGATTTTGCCAGGGAAGTGACAGCATTTATCACTCCTGATGGAGCTTACGAGTATAACGTGATGCCGTTTGGGTTACGGAATGCCCCAGCCACGTTTCAGAAATTAATGAACTCTTTGTTGAAGGATGTGCCAGACTGTAGGGCATATCTGGATGACATTGTGATTTTCAGTAAGAATTGGGTAGATCATATGTCTAGTTTAAAGAAATTGTTTCATATATTGCAACATGCTAATTTGACTGTCAATATGAAGAAATGTAGTTGGGCTAAAGGAACCATAGTGTATTTAGGACATGAGGTCGGACAAGGAAGGATAGTCCCATTGCACGATAAGATTCAGGCAATTGTGGAGTACCCAGTCCTAACTAATAAGAAGTCTGTGCAAAGATTTATTGGAATGTGTGCGTATTATAGGAGGTATTGTAAAAACTTTTCTATTGTTGCTGCACCCATAACAAATCTTTTAAGGAAACAGGTAAAATTTAAGTGGACGCAGGAGTGTCAGAACTCTTTTCAGAAGTTGAAAGGAATTCTCTCTACTTCACCTGTGTTAGCTAGTCCACAGTATAATAAACCTTTTATTCTTCACATAGACGCTTCAGATGTAGGAGCAGGTGCTGTTTTGTTCCAAGTAGGACCAGATGAGTTAGAACATCCTGTTTATTATTTTTCACGTAAGTTTGACAGAACACAAATTAATTACTCTGTAGTTGAGAAAGAAGCACTTTGTTTAATACTAGCAGTGAAGAAATTTGAGACATATTTGTCAGGAAATGAAGTAGTAGTATATACAGATCATAATCCATTGACATTCATCAACTCTATGAAGTGTAAAAACCAGAGAATATTAAGATGGTCTCTGATTCTGCAAGAATTCAATATTGTAATTCGGCATATTCCTGGGAGGCAAAATGTAATTGCTGACGCCTTATCCAGAGGTTTTCCTGTTGCAGTGCCATAATCTGTAGTGTTCTTTATTCATAAGATGTATGTAATTTTGTTTTTTTTTTCTGTATGAAATTTCATTGCTTTGTACTTGATTTAGTTTAAGTATTTTCATGTGGTGAAAATTTTTCATGTGTTAATTCATGCAGTCAAAAAATGAAATCAACCTTCAGTTAATTTCATTTTTTCTTAGGGGACGGGAGGGATGTTACGAATCTTGTTAAGATCCTCTCATTACTCTTAATTATTGTATTACTGTATTGTCTTATTCTTTAATCATTATAGCATCCAGTTGTATAATGTGAGATTTTGTATGTTATATGATATATATTATAGCATGTATTAGTGTGCTTGAGTTGCATATTATTTGTATGAGGCTTTCGTGTTACAATTCTCATGTGTTTCTCTGTGGGGGTTGATCAGGTTGGATATGTGAGTAGCGTGGGAAAGTATTGTCAAGCGAGTGTTTATGATTTAACCTTGATTTATAACTCCTATTTATTTGTCTGTAAATGCTATTGTATAAACTAATGTAATGGTGTACTCTTGAGATTAATAATATCTTGTTATTTAGTATTACCATTTATTATTAGTAATTCCACAATGTTATGTGGATAGTTAGTTGTTTTGTTAGTAGACGCTTGGCCTGTGGACTGACGCGTGGGTTAGTAGCGTGGTGGCTGTGGTCGAGTGTAGACATGTATTAAGTTAAGTCCTTGATTTGTATATTTAGTCATTCAAAGTTTTTATTTCCTGGTCAGATGATATTGTATTCTCGTAATTAAATTTTTTAAGTGCTATTAATATTGCTCATTGCTCGAGAAGGATTTTATTTTAATTTGCATGCTGATAAATATTTCTGGCTTTATATACGTACCATTTAATTGTTATGTTTGTCCCCCTTAGCATAAATATATTGTTCCCCATTTTATGCAGTGCTTTATCTTATTCCCCTAGACTATTATTATAAAGGCCTATATTAACTCTTTTATGTACACTGCTGGGAGAAGAACCTTATTTAGTCTCGAGGGTGGTAACAAAGACCACCTTATGACTCGTTACTCTTAAAAAATGCTATTTGAGCAAAGAATGATGTTACCATGTTGGTCACGTTGCGATACAAGGTTACACATATGATCAGAAATAATACTAAAGGCTTTGCACAGAAAATTGATGTGGGGGAGGGTGGGGTGATGGTTGATGGTATGTGGGAGGGGGGTCTGTTGGAGCGCGGAATAAGTGAGCGGTGGGTGTTGTCGTATATAGCCCAGTTGTGTGTCGGATTTCATGAGGGGAGCCGCCCACAAAGGCTCTCCCCGCCCAGGCCTGCATTTGGAATTTGTATGTTGAGGTCATGGCACAACCTGTCCTCTTAAAAAAACGTCAACATTTGCCGTTTGACTCTACGGCTGTTTTTGAACGTTATTTTGTGTAAAACTACGTCTATTATCGCTTCCATGGACTATCTCTTGTTATACAATGAAATACCACACTCTTATTATTCTATAACTCACTGACTATGCTCTGATATTTGTTCTTCAAGTAAAAATATATATATTTTTGCCTTAATTAGGCAATAATCCAGATAATTCCAGCCTATCGATCTATATATATTTAGGAAAACATCTAATAAATTTGGAAATGAATTTTTCGTTCGCCGACAGTTGCCTGTTACTATTTAACCCTTTATGCTTTAATGTCGCTGGTCATTGTGACTTTCCCAGGATTTATATAGGTTTTGTAGTAGCATTTAGTCAGACTACAGTAATTTAACTAATGGGAAACCTCTATAGTCGTCGTAAATTAATAATAATCATTTATCAAATAATAAATTAGTAACATTTTATGTTACGACGTTTCGGGTAGGCAGTTCCGTTTGTTTTCAACCCCAATGGTTCAAAATACACAATACTTTTAATGTATAAGTGACTTAGTATGCTCTAATATATGGTCCTCAATGAAAATTATCGTTTTTTTTTTGTTAATTTGTCCATAATGAATAAGATTCCTTACTGTTGATCTTTATATTAAGAAAAACATCTAAACAAATTGGTATTGTGTTTTCGTTCAGATAAAGTTTCCAGATACTATTCCCTATTTATCGATTAATGTAGGTGGTTATTTTAATTCGCGGCTACCAGGGCTTTCTCCCATTATACAATATAAATGTACTCGCTAACTATTCTCTGGTATCTGTTCTTCAAGTAAAATTACCTATTTTTTTGCTTAATTTGTCCATAATTCATAAAATTCCTTCAGGTCGATCATTATATTTAGGAAAACCTCTAATCAATTTGGAATTTAATTTTTCGTTCACCTACAGTTACCAGCTACTATTTCATTGTTATATTTCATGTCGCTGGTCATTACGATTTTCCAAGAATTTAAATAGCTAAACAGCAAGTAGCATCTTATTAGAGTACAGGAATTTACCTATGGAGAACCTCGATAGCTGCCGAAAATTATTAAATTCAATTCAATTGTAAACATTTTCAAAAGGTTTAAACAAACTTTTAGATTTCGGCCTTACAGCTATCTACACTGCTTTATTAATCATATCCTGCTCATTTCTCATTATCTGGACCCTTACTCCATACTTTTGATCATATCCTGCTCATTTCTCATTATCTGGACCCTTACTCCATACTTTTGTTCAAATTATTTTATTGTTGTGTCTTTGGGGCCAACGAGACGGTTGTAAAATTTAAGGACGGTCAAAAATAACAGTACAATTTATGGACCTCATAGTTTATTATTTGTTTGAGGCTGATGCTTTTCCTGCCTCCGGTCATTTTGCTCCCAACTTGTAATTAAATTTTGCATCTCAATTTTGAGAGCGTCCACTCGATATTTCTCTCCCTCCAGGAACATCTTCCCTGTGATATCATTTTTATTCAACTTAATCAAGACCTTAAACTTATTTTCTAAATATCTTACATTTGATCCACCCGTACCCAAAATACGGCTGCGGTATTGGATGGGATACAAAAAGTTTTCACAAACTATTTTAGATCCATCTATTGGTCCATTATTGCCGGTATAGAAGGCCGACTAGGGGCTCTATCTTTATGTATTTGGGGTTCCTTGGGTCTTTTGAGAGCTCCGGGTTTCACTGAGATTGTTCCCATGCGGGACGGTGCTCCCCTAGGGTCTTTCTTGGCGATTATAACCTTGAAGATTACTCAACTGCGCTGTTCCTTGGCTCCCGTGCTCTTGCTACCATTTTGCAATTTAATTTTGCATCTCAATTTTGAGGGCGTCCACTCGATCTTTCTCTCCCTCCAGGAACATCTTCCCTGTGATGTCATTTTTATTCAACTTAATCAAGACCTTAAACCTATTTTCTAATTATCTTACATTTGATCCACCCGCACCCAAAATACGGCTGCGGTATTGGATGGGATACAAAAAGTTTTCACAAACTATTTTAGATCCATCTATTGGTCCATTATTGCCGGTAGGACAGAAGGCCGGATAGGGGCTCTATCTTTGTGTATTTGGGGTCCCTTGGGTATTTTGAGAGCGCTGAGTTTCATTGAGGTTGTTCCCATGTGGGACGGTGCTCCCCTTGGGTCTTTCTTGGCGATTACAATCTTGAAGATTACTCAACTGCGCTGTTCCTTGGCTCCCGTGCTCTTGCTACCATTTTGCAATTTAATTTTGCATCTCAATTTTGAGGGCGTCCACTCGATCTTTCTCTCCCTCCAGGAACATCTTCCCTGTGATGTCATTTTATTCAACTTAATCAAGACCTTAAACCTTTTTCTAATTATCTTACATTTGATCCACCCGTACCCAAAATACGGCTGTGGTATTGGATGGGATACAAAAAGTTTTCACAAACTATTTTAGATCCATCTATTGGTCCATTATTGCCGGTATAGAAAGCCGACTAGGGGCTCTATCTTTGTGTATTTGGGGTCCCTTGGGTCTTTTGAGAGCGCTGAGTTTCATTGAGGTTGTTCCCATGTGGGACGGTGCTCCCCTTGGGTCTTTCTTGGCGATTACAATCTTGAAGATTACTCAACTGCGCTGTTCCTTGGCTCCCGTGCTCTTGCTACCATTTTGCAATTTAATTTTGCATCTCAATTTTGAGGGCGTCCACTCGATCTTTCTCTCCCTCCAGGAACATCTTCCCTGTGATGTCATTTTATTCAACTTAATCAAGACCTTAAACCTATTTTCTAATTATCTTACATTTGATCCACCCGTACCCAAAATACGGCTGCGGTATTGGATGGGATACAAAAAGTTTTCACAAACTATTTTAGATCCATCTATTGGTCCATTATTGCCGAGAGGATAGAAGGCCGACTCGGGGCTCTATCTTTGTGTATTTGGGTCCCTTGGGTATTTTGAGAGAGCGATGGGTTTCATTGAGGTTGTTCCCATGCGGGACGGTGCTCCCCTTGGGTCTTTCTTGGCGATTATAACCTTGAAGATTACTCAACTGCGCTGTTCCTTGGCTCCCGTCCTCTTGCTACCATCTTGCAATTTAATTTTGCATCTCAATTTTGAGGGCGTCCACTCGATCTTTCTCTCCTCCAGGAACATCTTCCCTGTGATGTCATTTTTATTCAACTTAATCAAGACCTTAAACCTATTTTCTAATTATCTTACATTTGATCCACCCGTACCCAAATACGGCTGCGGTATTGGATGGGATACAAAAAGTTTTCACAAACTATTTTAGATCCATCTATTGGTCCATTATTGCGGTATAGAAAGCCGACTAGGGGCTCTATCTTTGTGTATTTGGGGTTCCTTGGATCTTTTGAGACTCCGGGTTTCATTGAGGTTGTTCCCATGCGGGACGGTGCTCCCCTAGGGTCTTTCTTGGCGATTACAACCTTGAAGATTACTCAACTGCGCTGTTCCTTGGCTCCCGTGCTCTTGCTACCATCTTGCAAATTAATTTTGCATCTCAATTTTGAGGGCGTCCACTCGATCTTTCTCTCCCTCCAGGAACATCTTCCTGTGATGTCATTTTTATTCACTTAATCAAGACCTTAAACTTATTTTCTAATTATCTTACATTTGATCCACCGTACCCAAAATACGCTGCTGCGGTTGGATGGGATATAAAAAGTTTTCACAAACTATTTTAGATCCATCTATTGGTCCATTATTGCCAAGAGGATAGAAGGCCGACTAGGGGCTCTATCTTGGTGTATGTGGGGTCCTTGGGTCTTTTGAGAGCGCCGGGTTTCATTCTAGGGATCTTCCCTAGTCTTAAAGTTTCCTCTGGGAGATCTTCCTCTGTCAGAGGTGTTTTCTCTGGGGTTTCTTCCCTTGTATTATAGGTTTGCTCTGGGAGATCTTCCTCTCTCAGACGCATTTCCTCTGGGGGATCATTCTTATCAGGGGGGTTTCTTCGGGGGATCTTCCCTTGTCTGACTCGTTTCTCTGGGGGACCTTCCCTTGTCTTAGAGGTTTCCTGGGAGATCTTCCTCTGTCAGAGATGTTTTCTCTGGGGATCTTCCTAGTCGTAAGGTTCCTCTCGGAGATCTTCCTCTGTCAGAGGTGTTTTCTCTGGGGATCTTCCTTGTCTTAGAGGTTTCGTCTGGGAGATCTTCCTAAGTCAGAGTGTTTCTCTGGGGGATCTTCCTTTGTCAGGGGGTTTCTTCGGGGGCTCTTCCCTCGTCTGACACGTTTCCTCTGGGGATCTTCCCTTGTCTTAGAGGTTTCCTCTAGGANAAACCCAAACAGACTCCTCCTAAGTCCGTTAAGCCTGTGATGAATGTTGGTGTTCATGTTAATGATCTTTCTCTCTTCAGTAAACATCTGTATCCTGGAACTGTCTCTACCAACGGTTCAGATTCGGAGGGACGTTTCAAACTGAAGATCTTGAGGGACACAGCGGCTCTTCAATCAATAATCTTGAAATCAGCTGTGCCCAATGTCGCCTACACCGGGGAAACCGTCTTCATCACTGACCTCACTGCTACTACTCCTTATCCTCTCGCCAGAGTCCACCTGGATTGTCCCTTCGTGACCGGTGAAGTCCAAGTCGCCATCAGGGAAAAGCCTTTTCCCATGCCTGGAGTGCAACTTCTCCTGGGCAACGACTTGGCAGAAGACCTGCAACCGACCAACCTGATCGTCATGGACAAACCCCAGGTGTGTACCTCTGTAATGGATAATCCCATCTTTGAGTATGTTCCAGCAAAGGTTCAAGAGAGTGATGAAGTTTCTCCTCCGGTTTTAGTGACCACCCGTGCACAAGCTGCACGACCGCAACCAGCTGACTCTACTGCTACCGCTGTCCCTCAAGACCCTCTGAAACTACCCCCGAATCTTACCGCGTTGGAGTTCCGTAAGTTACAGAGGGAAGATCTTACCTTGACACCATTATTCTTCCAGGCTGAGACTCAATCTGACAGTATCCCTGGGTTCTTCCTAGAGAACGAGTTGCTCTACCGCAGATACAGACCCAGTAAACTGAAGGAGGAGGACGATTGGGCCAACGTCGAACAACTAGTGATTCCTACCAGCCTGCGGCCCACTATTCTACACCTGGCCCACGGAGCACTGTCACACTACGGTTTTAACAAAACCTACCACGGAATTCGACAAGACTACTACTGGCCAGGTATGGTTAATAACGTCAAACAATACGTTAAAGAGTGTCATACATGTCAGATGGCAGGTAAACCGAACATCTCTATCCCCAGAGCACCACTGACACCCATTCAGGTGCCTGCGGAACCTTTCCACAGACTTATTATAGACTGTGTTGGTCCTTTACCTCGGACCAGTTCGGGCAACGCCTATATACTAACCATCCTGTGTCCTACCACCAGATTCCCCATAGCAGTTCCAGTAAAGAACATTACGGCTGCTACTGTGGTGAAACACTTACTGAAGATCTTCACCCAGTATGGATTTCCAAGGGAGGTTCAGAGTGACTGTGGCACCAACTTCACCAGTGATCTCTTCAAGCGGACACTGGAAGAGTTCAACATCACACAGGTACTGTCCAGCCCCTATCATCCTGCTTCACAGGGTTCTCTTGAGCGTAGTCATCAGACTATTAAAGCACTCCTAAAGAGGTTTTGCAATGAGACCTCTAAAGATTGGGATAAACAACTTGACCTCATTATGTGTATTTTCAGAAGTCTTCCAAATGAGTCTCTAGGAGTATCTCCTTATGAGATGCTCTACGGACGTAAGTGCCGTACCCCTCTCAAAGCTTTCAAAGACTCTCTACGTGATGCCACCTTCAGTGAGCATCAGAATGTGCCTCAGTTTCTTCAAAACCTACAACACATTCTAGAGAGGGTGCATAACTTTGCCAAGGACAATCTATTGAAAGCCCAAGAGAGGATGAAGACTCATTACGACCAGCACAGCAAAGTAAGGAAATTTAAACAGGGAGACTTCGTGCTTGCTTACTTTCCTATCCCAGGTTCTCCCTTGCAAAACAGGTTTTCAGGACCCTACCGCATCAAGGAGTGCAGAAACAACCACAACTACGTTCTAGAGACTCCAGATAGGCGGCGGAAGACCCAGTTGTGCCACGTCAACCTCCTGAAGCTATATAATGGTACTCCTCCCACTGTGTTGCTTACCTACTCTACCTTTAAAGGTCCATACCTCCACAGTGAGACCTTCCCTGCTTCTCCTCCCGAAAGCAATGACACTGAGTCAGCGCTTTCTAACTCGGAAATCCTAACTGATCTTCATAATTATTTTCAGGACAATAATAGTGCACCTCTCATCAAAATCTTCAAGGAACATCAGGAGTTGTTCCGAGATGATCCACAAGAGTGTAATGTGACTCAGCACGACATCCAACTGCTCCCTGACACCCGGCCGATTCGTCAACCATTCTACCGAACCAGCTCTAGCAAGAAGGAAGTCATGCGTGCTGAGGTACAGTACCTCTTGGATCATGGACTGGCCACCCCTTGTGAGTCCCCCTGGGCCTCACCCTGTATCTTGGTGCCAAAACCACAAGGTAAGGTGAGGTTGTACACCGACTGCCGAAAATTGAATGATGTGACTGTCAAGGATGCG
>WNGS01002781.1:0-10765 GCA_020271785.1 Procambarus virginalis | reverse complement strand
ATATATAGGCTAACATAAAGGGAATTGGGAGGGTGACTGTAAACACCTACTTCACCTATCCTACTGATGAGAGGTTGAGTTGCAGCTCCTGGTTCAGGCTCTCGCCTCCTGTACCCTCCAGAAACACCACAGTGCAATGGTCCCAGGATTATGCAGTTCGTGCGCGCGTTCTGTCGTCCTGACAGGTACCGTGCTCCTCCTCCCACCTTCTTGTAAGGATGATGGAAGTCGGTCTCCTGGTCGTCAACTTCCCTCTCAATTACGCTGCCAGCCTACGTCTCGGGAAGTGGCGTAACGGATTCCCAATATACTTCTTCCTCTGCTACTCCCAGTGGAACTGGCCCCCTCCTCTACGATGTCACTGTAGAAGCTGATCAGACGTCCCAGAAGATAGCTAGCTTAAACTCCACCTGCAAACAACCGATCCAGTGCACTTGAAGACTCAATACTTCTTCAATTGCCCGTCGGTGTCTACCCAATGCGAATTTAAGGATGACTTTTGGCGTACTTGCAATACCAACGGGTGATCGTAAGGTTTCCACGGGTTTTGTGCCGGTGCTACTGACAAACTGACAGGACCGTGTTACACACATTGCAAACACTTGTTGACGAAGTCGGTCAACCAGTGTTTGTCCTCACGGATGAATTGGCCCCTGGCCAGCTAACGACTGACCTCCTAAACGGTGATGAAGGGTGAAAATCTCCGTGAAGAGATACGTCCATGCCAGTCCACTTTTTGCAACGCACCTGTCCCCTGAAGCACTTGTTGTCTCATATATTCCGTCAATTCTTTCTTCGCTCCACACATGAGAATCGAAGGAAGACCTCTAGAGTGGTGCTGACAACAGGAGACGCTTATATCCACCGGCTCGGGTAATCCGTCAACTTGACAGGATTCCTTGGCGCACTCTTGCCTCGCTGACGGCCGTTGGAGACTGTGGCGCACAACCGGCGCTATGGCTGACCCCCGCCTTCGTGACGTCATGTTTGCCAAGGGAGGTTTTCATTGGCTCCCAGTGCCACGTCGCTGACGGTGACCAATCTGGTGTCACTGACTCACACAGTTTTGGCCGGACAACAGAGGAGCCAGCGCCATATTGGCTTCCTAAAGGGCCTATACCACAGGCCAAAATACTCTTCTTTTACTAATTTCTCGGCACTGCGAGAACACTATACTCTCCCACATATGTCAACTGAGGCCTGCAACGTAGAGAACGCTCGGGCAAAGCGGACATGACTCTTACAGCAGGCGTGGAAGAAATAGAAGGGGGGAACACCGTCACAATATAATATATATATACATATATATATAATATATATTATATATATATATATATATATATTATATATATATATATATATAATGTGTATGCCCAACTTGCCTAAACACGCAAGAGTAGTTATTAAACTATAGAACACATTCCCACCAGGAGACTCGAACCCTAGCCAGCACAGAAGCCTTCCAGCCACTGGCATGACAGGTAACGCCTTAACCCACTACACCACGCTCAGACCCTTAAAAGAGATGGTAATTTCGGGGCATTTCAACACTTCAACCACCATCTCCCAAGAGCACCAGAGCAAGTGAGGGTAAATTTGACCCCTCATTTGCTCTGGTGCTCTTGGGAGATGGTGGTTGAAGTGTTAAAATGCCCCGAAATTACCATCTCTTTTAAGGGTCTGAGCGTGGTGTAGTGGGTTAAGGCGTTACCTGTCATGCCAGTGGCTGGAAGGCTTCTGTGCTGGCTAGGGTTCGAGTCTCCTGGTGGCAAAGTGTTCTATAGTTTTATATATATATATATATATATATATATATATATATATATATATATATATATATATATATATATATATATATATATATATATATATGTCGTACTAGTAGCCAGAACTCACTTTTTGGCCTACTATGCAAGGCCCGATTTGCCTAATAAGCCAAGTTTTCCTGAATTAATATATTTCTATAATTTTTTTCTTATGAAATGATAAAGGTACCCATTTCATTATATATGAGGTCAATTTATTTTTATTGGAGTTTAAATTAACGTAGATATATGACCGAACCTAACCAACCCTACCTAACCTAACCTAACCTATCTTTATAGGTTAGGTTAGGTTAGGTAGCCGAAAAAGTTAGGTTAGGTTAGGTTAGGTTGGTTAGGTAGTCGAAAAACAATTAATTCATGAAAACTTGGCCTATTAGGCAAATCGGGCTTTGCATAGTAGGCTGACAAGTGCGTTCTGGCTACTAGGTACGACATATATATATATATATATATATATATATATATATATATAGATATATATATATATATATATATCTATATATATATATATATATGTCGTACCTAGTAGCCAGAACGCACTTCTGGCTACTACTAGGTACTAGAACGCACTTCTGGCTACTACTTCTTCTATATATATATATATATATATATATATATATATATATATATATATAATATATATATATATATATATATATATATATATATATATATGTCGTACCTAGTAGCCAGAACGCACTTCTCAGCCTACTATGCAAGGCCCGATTTGCCTAATAAGCCAAGTTTTCATGAATTAATTGTTTTTCGACAACCTAACCTACCTAACCTAACCTAACTTTTTCGGCTACCTAACCTAGCCTAACCTATAAAGATAGGTTAGGTTAGGTTAGGTAGAGTTGGTTAGGTCCGGTCATATATCTACGTTAATTTTAACTCCAATAAAAAAAATTGACCTCATACATAATGAAATGGGTAGCGTTATCATTTCATAAGAAAAAAAATTAGAGAAAATATATTAATTCATGAAAACTTGGCTTATTAGGCAAATCGGGCCTTGCATAGTAGGCTGAGAAGTGCGTTCTGGCTACTAGGTACGACATATAATATATATATATATATATATATATATATATATATATATATATATTATATATATATATATATATATATATATATATATATTTTGGTAGCAGTCTTCTTGTAAGGATATGTTCTTCAATATGACCGAAAGGGTAAGATTAATCATTCTAACACGAATCTTCTCAATATTTCTTACGTTCTTCAACACTGTCGAGGGTAATTGATAAATTAACTCTCCAAAAACCTTTATTTCTAGTTTGACGCCTAAACGCATTTCGTAATGCTTATTATATTTTCAAAGTCTTAGTTTATGCATAAAATACATCATACTTATACTCGTTTTGGTTGAGGTGATATGGCATCAAAGTTTTGGGTAAGGTGACAAAGCTAAGACAGAACACGAAACAATGGGTATGATAACATAGGAATAGAGGTATCTGCAGAAGGCCTAATGGCCCATACCTTCTCTAGCTGCTTCTATGTTGGTTCGGGGTCTTGAAGTGGGTAGAATATAGTTGTGCATTAATTGGCTGTTGATTCTGGTGTTGACTTTTTGATCGAAAAGAAGTTCCTTTAAAATAGTATACTAGGGGGTACAAGTGTTGTGTTAGTTGACTCTTCAGAGGTTACATGGCGTTTCATCTTTCTTTTTGTGATGTCTTCAACAAAACTGTTCGAGATGCCATTGTTGACTAGGACCTTCCTTACCATACAAAGTTCTTCATCGACTTGCTTCCATCCTGAGCTGTGGCTGAGAGCCCGATCGACGTAAGCATTGACAACATTCCTCTTGTACCTGTCAGGGCAGTCACTATTGGCACTGAGGCACATTCCTTTGTTTGTTTCCTTTGTTTTGGTAGTCTCCGTTCTTTTCCGTGACTGTTACATCTAGAAAGAGCAGCTTTCCATCATTCTCTATCTCGTAAGGGAAACTCAACAGAGAATTCTGCTCAAATGCCTCCTTCAGCTGATGCAGATGTCTGGCATCAGGTACCAGAATAAAAATGTCTTCAACATACCCGTAGTATATTGTGGGTTTCAAGTCCATGTCAACTAAAACCCTCTGCTCATTGGTACCCATATAGAAGTTGGCAAACAGGACACCTTGGGCAGAACCCATGGCGACCCCATCTATTTGCTTATACATGTGCCCATCTGGGCCCAAGAATGGTGCCTCTTAAGTGCAGGCTTGGAGTAGTTTCCTTAGTATGTTTTCTGGTATGTCAAAAGGAGTACAAGACGGATCATGATACAATCTGTCCGATATCATCCCAATTGTTTCATCCAAAGCTACATTGGTAAACAGTGACTCTACATCCAACTAGACTCATATCCCCGTGGCCCGTTCTCCCCGCAGTAAGTCAACAAATTCCTTTGGAGACTTCAGGCTGAAAGCACAAGGAAAATAAGGAGTCAGCAACCCGTTGAGTCACTTAGCCAGTCTGTACATGGGTGATGATTGGCCGAAGTGGGTTTCCAGGCTTGTGGGTCTTGACATTCCCATATGCATAACTAGATTTGTATTCCCCAATAACCTTTGGCAGGCAGAGTCCTTATTTCTTGGCGTTCACAGATTCGATCAATCTGTTTACCTGCGTTTTCAATTCGGCTCTAGTGTCCTTCATTTCCCTTTGGAATTTTAGTTTGGTCGGAGAGTATGAAGTTCATTTTTGCCAGATATTCGTCTTTTTTAGGAATAACGTATATTGGCGACTTGTTACCTCTCCTGACGACTATCTCCATATTCTCACGAAGGCTCTTAGCAACCGTTTTGAGCTCGGGGGACAGTATGGTGCTTCTGTCATTGCCTTGAGTAACTACGGAAGAACCTTCTGTAGTTACTTCTTCTTTCTTCCTTCTGTAATAAGTTTCGCTTGCAAGGTGTCTATAGTGGTAACCTTCTTTTGCGTCTCGTGGTCGAATATGTCATCCAATAGGATCATCAACACCACTTTGCGGGTCATCTCACTTGGTCTGGACATAACGTGACAGTTTATACCCAGATTTAAGAGAGTGATTTGGTCCTGAGTGAGGTTGATTCCACCAAGGTGTTGGTCGATTCGAGTACGGAGGTCTTCGTCAATGCTGGTGTTTCTCCACTGGTCTGTAGCATGAAGTAGTTGCGTTTTGCTATCGTTGATCTCATTTTCTGCCTTGTGTATCTGATTTCGAATCAGATCTTGGTGATATTTTATCGTGATCGCTTGGTTTCTTGCGGCTGGGTCGTGCGTTTTTATGTAAGTATATTTTGGTAGCAATCTCTCTTGTAAGCATATGTTGTTGAATATGTTGGTCACAAAGATTCAACCCAAAAGAGAGCTGGTTATTGCGCCAGCTATTGTACTGTTACTTTCATTCGGGCGAACAGAGGCCCCAACCACTCCCAGATAGGAAAACAGCCGACCTCGGCAGCCACACTCTCACTACCGTCGGTCGACCAGCAATGGACACTGGAGAGCTTGCAATTACCTAGGAGAATATCCTGTACGCTTCTTGATCTTGGAGAGGGGTCCAGTGTCACCAACTAAAGGGTGCGGCTCATAAATTGGCCTCGTTTTCTTGAGTACACACTCTGTCCGAGCTGCTGTGACTCCCCTCTCTCTCCTTGTTCGGGAGGATCTCCTAAATCCCTTTTTTGTGAATTATTGTTCACTGTCACCCTGTCTGCAACCGTGACTCTGTCTCTGTGTCTGTCTGTCTCTCTCTCTCTCTCTCTCTCTCTCTCTCTCTCTCTCTCTCTCTCTCTCTCTCTCTCTCTCTCTCTCTCTCTCTCTCTCTCTCTCTCTCTCTCTCTCTCTCTCTCTCTGTGCTAAAATACATTGCACGACAATAACATATCTTCAACCACAAAGAATATCAATCTCTGCATGAGACTGAAATACCTGGATCATCTACATAAGTATCCCCAACAAAAAAAGAAATCAATCTCTCACCTTACACTGCGTCTCACATGCCAATAAACAACCAAACACTTCCCTCTCATACATTAATGTGTCCACATGATCCTCTGCTCTCTTCCTTGAGGCCCACTGTCATTAACATACATCTGAGTCCTCCAAAAATCAACTAAGGTACTTATGCAGTTCTCCCAATCTGTTGTACACGAAGTCGTACTCCAGCATCAGTGTAGCTCCTCCACTGGCTCCATAAAGAAACGTGTAGCTCCCCTACACTGCTCGAAGTTCAACTTCACACCTGGATCTCAACTCTACACTGGAATCCAACTCTACCTTAGAGTTCAGCATACACTTCGTCTCCAGCCACGAAGTTCCTTTATTAACTTCTTCCCAAATAAGGATTTGGGATGGGAAGGAGGGAAGGAATGGTGCCCAACCTCTTGGGCTGGACGGTAGAGCGACGGTCTCGCTTCATGCAGGTCGGCGTTCAATCCCAGTCTGTTCAAGAGGTTGGGCACCATTCCTTCCCTCCTTCCCATCCCAAATCCTTATCCTGACCCAGTGCTATATAGTCGTAATGGCTTGGCGCTTTCCCTAAAAATTCCCCTTCTTCTCAAACAAACCTGCATTTCTATTACCATGCCAATAAAGTATTATTCTAACAAAACATAACTAGTAAACTTATTTCCCAGCACTAAATCTCGCCCTCTGACGCATTTCCGCATTGGCCCTATGTGTGGCGGGTACTTCCCCATCCTTGGGCGAGTTCATACTGGAAATATACTGAAGTCTTGACACAACGCTGGGACCTCCGCTTCTGTCGCGACGCTGGGGGGCTTCACCTCCTTCAGTCATCCACTGACCTCCCTCGAGAGAAGATGTACTACTCCTCCCCCAGCATGTTCCCTTATATCTAACTATTTATTTTAACTCACTGGTCTTAATGAAATATTTATCCTACTTGCATAAACACTGTCCATGATCACTGGGTAGACGATTAAGCACAGGCAACCACTGTATCAACGAATAAATGAGCTTACCGCAGAATCTGTAGCTTGGGGGACGCTCCAAGATGGCGTCATCTGAGACTTCTAACAAAGTCTCCTAAAGACTGCCTCCCACAATGAGCGCACACAGCTCTTCTGCTCCTAACTTTAACTCACACAGTCGCCTTTCAAGCTCCACACAAAGACACCTGCTTAATCTTCTTCACCTGAGGATACCACGATTTAGAGATCCATAGGTACGACCACCACTAGGCTTCAAGTCGTCTCCAGATCTTCACTAAAACCGAGAAGTAACGTGAGTCACGTCCTTTGCTGCTTCCTCAACAGTTATGCACTGTACTCATCACTCAAACACTTCATCGAGTGTTGCATTCTTCAATATTCCTGGGACACTGGAATGCACATCTACCTCTGATGATTGCGGTAACTCAAGTGGCGTTATGACGTCATGCTAGCATCACATCACGTCACCAAATTATTGTCATCCTATTTCCACTAACACTGACAAGATGCCCATTCTCTGCCTGTATTATTAAATTACTCACTGACATTTATTGCATATATTTTTCTTACTGACCACCTAATTTCTGGTCAGGTAAGCAGAATAACTCTCATCAAGTAGGTTCATTCCTTCAGGCTACCGTGGGTCATAACACTCCCATCCCCTTATTTTTGAGTTATTCTCAGTGGCTAGGCTTGTGACAAAGCATCAATCACTACATTATCTCGCCCTTTTAAATGGCTCACGACGAGGTTATACTCTTGACGTAACAGGAACCACCTGGTTAACCTCTGATTCGCATGTTTCATCTTACTCAAGAACACAAGGGGATTATGGTCTGTATACACAGTAAATTGGGTGTCCTCCCCCACTTACGTATACCTCAAAATGCTTGAGTCCAACGACCAATGCTCCTTCTCTACCGTACTGTATGATCTCTGATGCTTTGCAAACTTCATGGAGAAGAAAGGTACGGGGTCATCAATTTTATCCTTCTGCTGCATTAATACAGCTCCGGCCCCTACGTCACTAGCATCTCCAAACAACGCAAACGGTGCTCCAAAATCCGGCGATACTAACACAGGCACCACAGTCAATAATCACTTGGTTTTTCTCAAACGTCTCTTGGGCTACTCCATTCCATTCCCACTTCTTATTCTTAGAACTTCAACAAACAACAATTTATATTTATTCAACAAACTTCCAAACGGCAAATACTTTATACTGGTACAACCCCCTTAAGCGTCACAAACGCTGATATTCTCATCGCCTCTTCCGATAATGGAATCTGGTGGGATCCCTTCAACAGGTCTATCTTTGATACACACTGTGCACTACCAATTCAGTCTATACAATCATCGATATGTGGTATCGGGCGCGAGTCAGCGACCGTAATTATGTTCACTCTCCTATAATCTGTACAGAATCGATATGTACCATCACTCTACTTAACAAAGAGGCAAGGTGAACTCCATTTACTGTCACTGATCACCTCCTGGCGCTGGTAATCCTCTAAATGACCAGTTTTCACATACTGTCTAACGTCTATTCACTTCCTTCCCTCCGTGAGCTGCTCCTTTATTGCGCTCACCGTACATTGAGTGTCTGTACACTAGTTGGAATGGGGTGAATCCTAATGATTCCACCACCGCATCCGGGATGGCAAACAACACAGACGGCAATGCCTTGTCCCACTTATTCCCTTCCTCAGTGCAGTATATCCCCTACAGGCTCTTCAGAGTTCTGTGGAATCTCTCCAAAGCCCCCCCCCCCTGCGACTGAGGGTGGTATGGTGACGACCACACTTGTTCAAACTTCCATCCTTTCACAGTTTACCTGAATAATAACTTTTGATTGAAAAACACTCCCCTGGTCCGTCTGGATTACTTTAAGCATGCCTAAACAGGCAACATAGTTTTGCAATCTATCCAAGGTGGCTCGTGACGTCACTTTCCTCAGTGGGACTGCTTCTGGGAAACGTGTGATGTACACATGATTTTAAACTCATGACCTTTCCTGGTTGTTGGTAGCGAACCCACACAATCCACTAGAAAGGCTCACCAAAAGGTGGGATGGTCTTCAAAGGCTCTCTAGGTATAGCTTTTTTTTTTTTTTTTTTTGCAGGGATATTCCTGTGCGGGCCCTAAGCCTCTTGATGGCCCACTAAGTGTTGCTTGTTTCTGTTTTACTTGGGCGGAGTATGAGTATTTAGTACTCGTATGGTCGCTTTAGTAAGATTTTGCCATATGTGTTTAACAACTTCTTCTGCTCTGTTGAATCTAAGTTGAAATTTTAATGGGTTTGTAACTGTGCACTGTGTTAGATAATGTTCCAGTGGTCTGTCGGACATTTCTCCACAGTGTTGACATTTCCTCTCATCTTCCGGAACCTGTAAGCCTATTTCCCATGCACATGGGTACCCAAGCCTGATGCGATGTAAGTGTACTTCTGTTGCTCTACTGCTCCCCTTCATTAACATAAGTGGTTCGTAGTTGGGTGAATTCCTGTACCAACCCGCAGATCCTGAAGTTCCAACTGCTGAGGTGTGGTCACTGTACAACTTTTGCATTGCTCTGTTTCTAATTACTTTCTTAATCTGTGATAGACTCTGTGGTATGTAAATGTCTACATTTCTTCTCTTTGTTGCAAGTTTTGCAGCTTCGTCTGCAATGTCATTTCCTATTATTCCCACATGACTTGGCACCCAGTTGATAAGTACCCGTCGGCCTTGCCGTTTGAAGTTCCACTTCAGATTGGTCTCCAATGCTGACCCAATTTTTACTGGTGAACGGACGATACCTCTCGTTCACTAAGTTCACTTTCGGCAGTGTGTCCTTTATTAAACTCACACATAAGCTTTGTGGATCACACATTATCAGAGTCACAACTCTCTTACCCTGTCTACAATCTTTCATCATGTGACTATATCCGTTACAGTTGAAGCATCTTACTTGGGAGATGTTCTTGGATATATCTCCCCAAGTGGCTTTGGCTCTGTCCACTTGTGTTGGAGGTTTCCCGCACAGGCGCACCACTTGCTGTGTCTGGCTGAACTCCTGACTTCTTTGCACGTACTTAGTTTTTCACTTAACCCCTTCATCCTCACTTTCAGATGAGACATATGACCTCCTTTTCTGGGTTTTAGGGTACTTTCGTTTATCCACCCCATCTACCAAATTTTTCTCATCTCAGCCTCCCCTGGGTAGCCATAATTACGTCTCACGTCTCTTTTCAATCTGCTTTCCCTCGGGCTCCGATAGACTTCTGTTATCATATCTGTCTTATCTGCTGCGTCTCTGACCTTTCTCATTCCTGCCTGTTGGATCTTGTATTTCGTGTCACGATTCATCATTTCCAGAAATTTCTCCATTATTATTAACTGTTTCAAGTCATTATCCGATTCCACCCCGAGAGCTTCTAACCCTCTGTGGAAATGTTTTTTCCAGGTCCTTCGCTGTCTGGCGAAAGTGCTCGCTGGACCTTTCATCATTTCTCGGAAACGTTTTCTGTATGCCTCAAGAGTTAACAGAAATGAACGTAATACTCTGTTTTCACAGACCAGTAATGTTGGCATTCCTCCAAAGAGAGCTGGGTATATGCCTCTCTGGCAGCACCGGCCAGTCAAAACTGTACCAATTGGCCCATTCTTCCTGCCGCCACTGTTTGATGTTGGCTACCTTCTCAAAGGCCGACCAGGGAGCCGGTCGGCCGAGCGGACAGCACGCTGGACTTGTGATCCTGTAGTCCTGGGTTCGATCCCAGGCGCCGGCGAGAAACAATGGGCAGAGTTTCTTTCACCCTATGCCCCTGTTACCTAGCAGTAAAATAGGTACCTGGGTGTTAGTCAGCTGTCACGGGCTGCTTCCTGGGGGTGGAGGCCTGGTCGAGGACCGGGCCGCGGGGACACTAAAGCCCCGAATCATCTCAAGATAACCTCAAGAAAAGTGCTCAAAGAAGCTCTCGGACTACTCTGCCACATACAGTTGTTATGAC